>JAJJWW010014910.1:0-64407 GCA_023531295.1 Papaver armeniacum
AATAAATAAATAATTAACGGTTACAAAACCGTTTTGATGCGTCAATAAGACCTGCTAAACAAAAAAGATGGTACCGTGTTTGACACGGCAAAAATAATTGGAGAACTTATACCTTGATGTTATACCTTGATATTGCTTGACCGGTAATAACA
The DNA here is from genome assembly GCA_023531295.1 of Papaver armeniacum. NCBI lineage: Eukaryota > Viridiplantae > Streptophyta > Magnoliopsida > Ranunculales > Papaveraceae > Papaver > Papaver armeniacum. The sequence continues at coordinate 153 of JAJJWW010014910.1, forward strand.
TGTACATAATCGAGGATAACTGCAACAAAAAGCTAAAATAGATCAAACAAAGAAACGGACACCAAATAAAATAAAAAAAGGAAAACGCAGAAAAATAAATAAATAAATGGAAATCAGGTTACTCGATTGCCAATATGATCACAAAAAAATAAGACATTACAATGTGTATCTATTGTATCAATCATAATCAGAACCAAGCTACAAAAATAAAAACAAAATTCCCAACCATAGGCATAATCATCAATAAATCATGCAAAAATAAATAAATTTACGTATATGAAATAATGATGAGGAATTCAAAGCAAGAAATTTTTTTACCCTAGATGTGTAATCAAAGTAGAGAAGTAGCGCCAATCAACAACACTTTTCCATATATCTGCAAAACAGAAAACAACAACATATCAGACGAAGCATCCATAAAGTAGAGAAGGGTAAATAGAAGGATCTGCATTGGATGAATGATGCTTGACTTGTGCTCTTATATATATGGAGATAAAAATAATTTTTGGAATTAATGTTATATTTATCAATAAAACCTAAAAAGATTATTTGTCTCTGGTTTTGGTAGATTTTAGGTTTTTGGTAGTATATTTTTAGCAAATATCCAGTATTGAATCCAATAGCAAAATTTATATTATTCTATCTATTTTTTTTTTTTGGGAAATAATATCGTTTTATTATTTGGGAAATATTATTCCATTTATTTTTATGTATTTTTTAAATAGAAAGAAAAATTATTCTATTTATTTTTATGTATTTTTTTATTTATGGAAGGAAATAATAGCGAGAAAAATATTTTGAAAACCTTCCATTGTCTTTTATTGCACTTTTCTCCATACTTTTTTATCTTGTTCTCAAAATTTTGTTTAATGTTATGTATTGTTCGTCACGATTTTCTACTAACAATGTTGATTTTCGATTTTTGTACAGGATTAACAATCAAATTTTTAGTAAATAAATGGAAATCAGGTTACTCGATTGCCAATATGATCACAAAAAAATAAGACATTACAATGTGTATCTATTGTATCAATCATAATCAGAACCAAGCTACAAAAATAAAAACAAAATTCCCAACCATAGGTATAATCATCAATAAATCATGCAAAAATAAATAAATTTACGTATATGAAATAATGATGAGGAATTCAAAGCAAGAAATTTTTTTACCCTAGATGTGTAATCAAAGTAGAGAAGTAGCGCCAATCAACAACACTTTTCCATATATCTGCAAAACAAAAAACAACAACATATCAGACGAAGCATCCATAAAGTAGAGAAGGGTAAATAGAAGGATCTGCATTGGATGAATGATGCTTGACTTGTGCTCTTATATATATGGAGATAAAAATAATTTTTGGAATTAATGTTATATTTATCAATAAAACCTAAAAAGATTATTTGTCTCTGGTTTTGGTAGATTTTAGGTTTTTGGTAGTATATTTTTAGCAAATATCCAGTATTGAATCCAATAGCAAAATTTATATTATTCTATCTATTTTTTTTTTTGGGAAATAATATCGTTTTATTATTTGGGAAATATTATTCCATTTATTTTTATGTATTTTTTAAATAGAAAGAAAAATTATTCTATTTATTTTTATGTATTTTTTTATTTATGGAAGGCAATAATAGCGAGAAAAATATTTTGAAAACCTTCCATTGTCTTTTATTGCACTTTTCTCCATACTTTTTATCTTGTTCTCAAAATTTTGTTTAATGTTATGTATTGTTCGTCACGATTTTCTACTAACAATGTTGATTTTCGATTTTTGTACAGGATTAACAATCAAATTTTTTTTTTTGTGAAAAAGGGAACACGTTTCAACCTTCGTGTAAGTATCCGTAACTCTACATATTTAGGTTCTAAATTTTAATCATTTCATTGAAATTGTAATTGTAAACTGTGATTAGTGTTAGTTTTATTATCAATCTTTTGCAATTGTAATTAGGGTAATTAGGATTAGTTTAATTGGACAATTGTAACTGGACAATGGACATTAGTAATTTATTATTTTATGATCGATTTAGTTTTATGATGGAATCGTGATAAACAACGTATTTCTTGATGCAATTTTATTTAAATTTATATATATTTTAATAATTGATATAAATTTATTATATCCAATATTTTTGGGAATGTTAGATTTATCTGAGGAAAAAAAATCCTACCCTAATTTTGTTTCCTGAAAATATATAAATATTACCAAATAAAATAAATGGCGGGGCCAGAATCAACCAGAAGCTCCGATTAACCACGTCGCTCGAAAAAACTCTGTTTTTATATAAAGAATTTTTCCGAATAAAAGGGTTAAATTGATAATAGTATGATTTATGGAGAAAATACTATGTTGTGGTAGCCCAAAATCTTGTAAAAGGGCTAAACATTTTTCAAAAAGCTCATCTATTTTGCATGTAATGTATGCGGAAGACCTCTAAATCATTTACAAGACATCTCATGAGAGCACCTCAAGAGACTAATTCAATCCTACAGCTCTTCAGCGGGACAGGAAATCAACACAGCAAAATCAACGATAATCCACCATCCAAGACTGCAACAACATCAGTTGAACGCTATTCAACAATTCTTTGACATGCCAACATTGTCAACACCACCAATATACCTGGCAGTACATTTCAAACACGGGAGACCCTCTAGTCATATTTTCGACCCATTGCTTCAGCGATTGGCAAGAAAAGCTCAAGGATTGATGACCAAATGCCTTAATCAAGCATGAAGGTTAGTACTCACAAAAACCTCCTTAATACCTACCTCAAACCACCTTATACAAACACAACTAAACCCACCCATATTCACAAACAGATAGATTGGATTACTAGGAATTTTTTCTGGAGCCATGATTCATCAGTTAAAAAAATCCACTCACTAGGATGGACCAAATTAAACAAACCAATAGCAAAAGGAGGTCTCGGTATAAGGAAAAGTAGTCATCAAAAAAAAGCCTTGCTTATTGTCAGAGCATTGCTCGGTTGAACCCACCAAGCGTTGGTATGTCAAGTTTGGTTGTCATATTTTAGTGAACCAAAACTCATTTAAAGAGTCGCTTGATTATGTACTAGACTCAACTTCGTATAGGTTAGCTTGAAAGTATTAGGATATGGGACATTACAAGTATTACGAAGACTTGAAGAAGTGAAAAAGTAAGGAGCTACAACGATAATATCATCCTTCCACTTGAGGTTAGTGATATTTGGCTTGAACTGTTTCATTCCCTAACGTATCTTTCAAGTCGTGCATATTGAAAACATGACTGCGAAGCATGAATGATTACACTCTAGTTAGACGTAGTATTAAGGAATACAATACGAAGTATAATGCTTATCTTTTGAACTTCGTATATAAGACATCGACATAATCCTTTAAATGCTATTGTGAATATGTATGGGTATGAGGTGAAGATTTCATCCTAGGAAATAATGTTTTACATTCGTTTAAAGGAAGTAAATTCATGAACTTGTTTCGTGAATCGAAAGGGAAATCGCTAGGCTTATTGGTATTGCTATTCATTGCATATCTTTTGAACTACCAATATGTGTGATTAGTATAACCGCTCATGACTTGTTTATGTTCTTGGTAAAACTATTCACAAGGCCTGACTTTTGTATTGGTATGACTTTTATTAGTGAAACCGATCTTAAGTAATCACCCGAGATGGTATGATCGATTTAGTGTTATTGGTATGAAAAACAGTAGGTAAAGGGGAACTGATCCTAGTAAGAGGTGCAACCGATCACAAGAGGGGAATCGATCCTTGTAAGAGGTGTAGCACGTTTCTAGATATTGGGAACCGATCCTATGAACATGTGCAACACATTTTTAGACATTGGGAACCGATCCTATGGACATGTGCAACAAATACAAGTTAGATACCATATATATGTGGGAACCGATCCTCGTACTTAGTCAACCGAATTTTTGGAAAGCTAGTGTGACTAAATCCAGTACTCACATGGAGGTAGAACCAAAACTTGTTTTGGTAGAACCGTGAAACCCATGATTTGTGATTGAGTGTTCTTGATCAATCACGTAGTTTTGGAAGTCGATGAACCAATTCTAAACTTGTTTGGAAGTGTGGCAAATCGATTCAAGATAGTAAATATGAAAGATGATTTACTAAGTTAAGATGTCGACATACTTTGAACATGCGCGATAACGCTTATCTTTTATTGTTCAAAGATATTCCTTAATAGCTAAAGGAAAAAAATCATGGATCGAAAAATAATTTGAGAATCTTTTAATTAAGCTTTTTAATTTTATTTTTGGAAAATGAAAATTAGTAATGTGCATTTACTAGTTGGAGATTTTCTAAGAGATTTTCGGTCAATGTTTGGACAAAGCATTTCCAGGGATTATGGAAACTGGATTTGGAATATATTGCATATTGTTTGTACCATAAGTAAAAATACCACTTAATGGGCCAAATTGATACTTGAATCATGTTTTGGTCCTCATCCAAGCCCACTAACCAGTCAACCAAGGCAGCCCACCAGTCTGCACGGACTGGTCAATGGTCAAAGTCGGTCAACTATCAAAGTCAACTTCCGGTCAAGGTCGATGGTCAAAGTCAACTTCCACCAATACTGCCAGCCATCATTTATGCAGAATTTATCATGGAAGCATAAATGTGCGGTTTCATGCTGAATTGAATTCCAGCGGATTTGACCATGCGGGTGAAGTCCAGCGGTTTCGGCCATGCAATATTCATTTCGCGGTTTCGGCCATGCGGTGCTAAATGCAAGCGATTTCGACCATGCGGTACTAATTCGGCCGAGTTTCATACATGCGAGAATTAACTCAGCTATTTCATTCGAGAATTGATGATGGAGACATGAATGAGCGATTAATGTAATTTATGTTTGTATTTAGATGTGGAACTGTATAAATAGGAGAGGGCAGAAATCAGGAAAGGGGACCAGGAGGAGAGAAAAAACATACTTTGTAATACAAAAGTCAATAAAACATTTCTCCCCAAGGGGATTCGCCCGTGGACGTAGGCAACCTATGCCGAACCACGTTAAACCTCTGTCTTTCATTTTGTTCTTCATTTCGTCTCCTAACCCTAAATTCACACCAAATTATCCATTCATCGTGTTTCGTGCCCAGAAGTAATTTTGGGTACAAACATTGGCGCCGACTAAGGGGATTCGTTAAAACGATCATGCTTTTCCAGTGAGAAGAGTGCGGAGAAATCAGAGAAAAAGATAATGATAATTAGGGTTAAGAAAAGATGTAGCCGAAACAGTGAGGATGGAAACCTTGCATCATCAAAAAGTCGTGTTCTTAATGGTATGTTGTTGTCAATCAAATACTGACGGAATCCACACTTTCACTTCTTCCCCATCCCGTCTTTAATCGGTTTGCGCATCTTTCTTTCTTTTTTTTTTTTTTCCTTTCATCTATTTAAATTTTAATGATAGTATTGATCAACATATTGCAAATAGCCTGAAATTACTTTTATTTCAGTTTAAAAATTTAAATCATAACGTTATTGGAGTCTTTTGCTTTATTACTTTATGCGCATGATGCGGTGCTTGTTAAACTCTTGGTGGTTGTTTTAATCCATTTAAGCGACTTAATCTTGTGCTTGATATTTGACTGAGTACAACTGCCGAGAACACAAAAGCATCCTAAGGAAAATTGCCTGAGTTCCACTAAAGCATTAAAAATGGCGCAAGGTCGGTGTGATTACAGAAGCCACTTCATCTCCCAACCTTTGTTGTGCCAACCCCAGGTTAAGTGATATATTGCCACGTCGGCATACACGACGCCACGTCAGCGACGCCCCTTTAATCTGTTTCCATGATGTTGCCACATCAGCATTATTCGGGTGCCACGTCAGCAACGTCGCCCAGTCATCCCTGCCACGTCTGTCAGTGGATCCAGTCAACACTGTCACGTATGCAACAGAAACGTGCGCTTCCTTTCCAACCTTGTTTCGACAATAACTTCTTCGTTTTAAGTCCAAATTGAGTGATTTTTGGCCCGTTAGAATCGTCTTTCAATTCCCTACAATATAGAAGCAAAAAATCCAGTGTTCGAGAAACATTCATGTGCACTTGGAGCAGCAACATGATCGAGTTTGAGGTTCGTGGATAGCAACATGACCAGGTGCGAGATGAGGATTGCTTAGACCCTTCAATATTTAGCCTTGCATCACTTCGCAAGCACCTAAAGCCTCACCTTGCACGTGAGCACATAAGTCTTGCTTTTATCGCAAGCATAAAATCTCGTCTTGCACGCGAGTATGAAAGACTTGCACCTTGTCAAGCATAAAGTCTCGTCTGAACCACGAGCCCAATGCCCGATGTTGGTCCAAGGTCTCGTACTCAACACAAGCAACAGCCAGCCTGCCCGAGCAGCAAGCGCTAGCCTTGTTACGTTGCGAGCAAAATGCCTTGCCCCAGTCGCAAGCACACACTACATTCTACTCAAGACTCGACTAGCTATTGAGCATCACAAGTCCACCACGTGGCAAAAAGTCTCACCTAGCACGTGAGCAAATTTTATTGCAGGTTATCACAGTTGGGGGCGTCTTTGTAATGTCTCTACTCACGCTTGGGGGCGACTGGCGAGTTACGTCATCGACGATCGACGCGAAGGAAAACAAAATTCTTAACCCCCAACAAGTTGGAGGTTAAGAGGGGGCGATGTTTGTACCGTGTATAAAATACACGGGAGGCCCGCAAATCAATACAAGGAGGCATGCAGAGCAAGTCAATAGGCATGCATGGAAGTTTCATGCAGAATTAACTACACATCAATTGCTCAATTCATGCAAGGCAGTTTCATGCAAACTTAATGCCGGGGGAGGCATGCAAGGGCATGCGGATTAATGCACTGGAGGCATGCAAGGGCGGTTTCATCTTTGATTAATGCCAGGAGGCATGAATGAGAATCAATGCCGTTTAAATTTATATTGAAATTATATATTGAACTGTATAAATAGGGAGGAGCAGAAATCATTTAGGAGGTGGTAGCCAATATAGGAGATAAAACATACACTGTAATTCTACATATCAATAAAATATCACCCCCAAGGGGATTCATCCGTGGACGTAGGCACATCTTGCCGAACCACGTAAAAACTTGTGTCACTTTTATTTGTTCTTCATTCGCCTCCAACCCTAAATTCACACCAAACTATCCATTCATCGTGTTTCGTGCCCAAAAGTAATTTTGGGTACAAACATTGGTGCCGACTAAGGGGACATACGAGAAAAGAAATCGTGTTTTCCCATTGAGAAAATTTGTAGAAAATGCTTCAAAATCTTGTCCGCGAAAAAAGCAGTCGGAGCGTTTTGAAAAATCACTGCTGCGAGTCCGATTGACCATAGCTGCTGCAGTCGGTTTGATCATAACGATCATGATCCAGTGATCGCATCTGCTGCCGATCGTATAATCGCACATACTACAGATCCAGTTGATCGCAATCTAACTGCAATCAAGATTCGCCGTTTGATTTTTGAAGCTATTATCTGCGGATCTGCGCTGAAAATCGCGTCACTACAAAAAATCGATGATAGTGTTCTTTGGGACGCTCGGTTGTGCCAAAGATGTAGTGAAATACCATCAAGCTGTTGTAGGAGATTCGATCCACAACATGGCTGGATCCGATTTCGATTTCTATCATGCCGTCCGGTGATCGCATTTCTGCAGATTGATTAATCACAATTACTATAGCCCAAAGATCACGATCGAAAGCCACCAAAGGTGACTCACTGCGAACATCGCTAAGATTGTTGCCGGGATGTTCGATCCGCGGCATGTTCATGGAGAAAAATGTTACAAGGAGAAAGGACAACGATACTCAAAGCTGTTACAAAGGGGAAGTCGGCAAGGATAACACTTCAACCATCCGTTGCAAGAAGGCATGAAAGAAAAGACAACGAGTTCCCAAAGCTGTCACCAAATGTTCGGAGTAAAGGTCACAGTTTCGTAGCACTGTCACCAAAAGTTTCAAAAAAAAAAAAAAAAAACCGACAGCCGACCCGGCGGCCAACCCCGACAACCAAGGCCGGCGGCGAACCCCGGCGGCCCAACCCGGCGGCCATCACGAGCGGCGGCGGCGGCAACGCTCAGATCTGTTCACCCTCTTCAGGGGTTTCGTTCACCTACATTTGTTTTGACTCACCCACGTCAAGGGTGTCCATCACCCACGTCGAATTCTTCGATGCTTCCGGATATATCAAAGTTCGATGCGCGACAAATGACCACCGTGGGATTTTCTAAGGTACATCAAATTTCGATGGTCCGCGATACATCAAAATTCCATTCTCAAAGAATTGATTCGATGCAACGGTGGTACATCAACCTTCGATGCGCTGAACACACAGACCAGTTGATGCTCCCTAGTACATCCATTTTCGATGTTCTGTAAAACATCAAAATCAAATTCAAATTCAAAAAAAAAAAAAAAAAAATAAGGAAAAAGCCGGCGGCCTCCCCGAGCGGCGGCGGCACCACGGCAGCGGCATCGGCGAGTAGTCGCCGATTAATCGCTGATTAATAGGAGCCTCTGATTTGTTGCAGCTCGGTACAACTTAATCCCGTAGCCCTCGGATCTTTCCGCCCGTTCCTCTTGCCTTGCGGATATGTACACCCACTAGGGCTTGGCCTAAAAATTTGTTTTTGATATCTTCTTCGTCTCACGTCCGAATTGGATGATTTTTGGCTCGTTGCGATCGCATTTCAATATCCTACGACATGAAGGTAAAATTTTGCAATTGGAGAATAATATTTTTGGGTACAATCACGTCATCAACATGTTTGGAGCAAGGGGCTAACCAACCAATTTCGTTTCTTCGATAACTTCTTCTTCATGCATCCAAATTGAGTGATTGTCGGCCCGATGAGATCGTATGTCAATTACCAAGGTCGTGAAGGCGACATTCCAATTTTAGGAGAAAGTTAAAAATTTTAGAAACGGACACCACCGAAAACACTGCAGTCCAGTTGATCGAACTAATGCAGTCCTTTTCCACATAACTATTATAGTCAGTTGATCGAACTATTGTAATCCGTTTTCACAGCAACAGCTGTTGGCATGTTGATCGAACATCCGCAGTCCTTTTAATTCCTACAGTCCGATTGGTCGAAGCTGCTTTGTAGTCCGATTTTCCCCCAAAAATTGTTTCAATACGATTTTCCTCTGGCCGGTTGATCCGGTTTTGCGCATGCTAATGTTGCGGTGCGGTGATCACAGTTCTTTGAAATACTGATTCCGTGGCAACTGTCTTCGATCCGACTTGGACTTAAGCTGGTGCATTCCGGTCCACGGACAAATCAATTACTAAGTCGAGACGAGACGCTAAGGCAACTATACTAATCATCGTCATTTGGAAAACACCGACATAGCCGGTGGGCATCCTAATCACTTCGTAAGCGAAGTCACGGTAACATTTTCAATAAGGTAAGTATACAATTTACATATTTTTGCATCTTTTCATATATTCATGCATACTTTTGTTCAGTAAGACACCTTTAATGTGGCAAGCATCTTCTCACGAGGGGATGCACACATTTCCATTCTGCGCGCATCTGGAATAGTGGGATTGGCCCCCGCGCGAATTCCAGATAGCAGACATATTCAAAATCCCATGCGCGAGCAAAATGCAGCAAGGCAGTGCACCCTTGTGCAAGCATTGAGCAGCATGACAATTACTATCTTCCGGGGGCGAGTTGCATATCACTTCAACATGACTGACCATCACTTGGGGGTGAGATATGTAACACCTCATGGTCTAAAATTACTCTTTTGGGGCAATCTGTGTAACACTTCATACGCTTGGGGGCAAGTTACATAGCACCTAATTGCAATGCGAATTAAGCTTAGAAAATCGAAACTTCAGTAAGCCAAACTTCTTAATCCTCCAACGAGTTGCGAGGGATTAAGAGGGGGCGAGCGTACACCTAATATTTTTATGCAATTTTTACAATCGGTAATGTTAAACTGCTATAGTTATGTTGATTGAATTATTATACTCCGATTCAAAAGCAAGCTGCACTCGGTTGGACGCGACCGTGCGATACCGTTTTGCCTATGGTCAGTACTCGTTGGACGCATGGCCGATGTCTTTGTCTAGTTTTATTTATAATGATTACACCTAGGTTTATCGAAATGTTTAAATCCGGTCCCTCAATGCTGCTTTGCATGATCCGGTGATTGAGCTACTGCGATCCGTCTCTGTTTGTACTCCTGCGATCCGGTGATCGCAGTGGCCGCAATGCTCGATCTTTTGCCGGAACCCGGTGATCGATGGCTGCTGCGATCCGGCTACATTCGCAACTCTGCAGTCGATCCGGTGATCGCCCGGTGTTCATGGTCGTTTTGGTTCGTTTTCCGAGCCAAAGGAAACCAATACTTTGAAACCAAGCCAATCCATTAACCATTGGTTAGGTTTCCAAATGTTCCGTAGGTTTCGGTTTTCCCGGTGGTTTTTTGGTTAACCAATAATTATGTCAAACCAAAAAAAAATTACACTAATTTGAAAAAAAATAGTATTGGTTTACCTGAGACAAAAAAATAAATAAAAATAATATCGAGTAGATCACAAATCTAGAGATCAAAAGAAGATTTAACTAATGGCGATGACATCTCTAATGAAAATTTAATCAATGATTTTTTTTAATCAATATTCGGTTAACCATTGGTTATTGGTTCGGATTTCTCTATCATACCAAAACCAAACCATTAATCTCGGTTTTCATCTTTTCTAAACCAAAACCAACCATTAGTTATTTGTTGAGTTCGGTTTCCCCTAATCGATTTGGTTTGGTTCGGTTTCTCGGTTAACCTAACCTGCAATCAGTTGTTCCTTTCGTCACTCTTTGATCCGATGCCGATTTTTGCACGTTGCTCCTGTGATCGGTGATCGCAGTGCTGCCACAAATCCCAAATCTTTGCGGCTGTACTGACGGTGATCGCAACTCTAGTCCGCTGATCGCGTCCCCCATTTTGTTTCGTCACTCTGCCCGATCCGGTGATCACCAGTGTCCAGCGGTTTTCGTTGCTCCCCGATCGGTGATCGCAGTTTGCTGCGATGCAATTTTGCTCGGTGATCAGGCTGCTCTGCCGGTCCGGTGATCGCATTTCTTTGCGGTCTTGATTTGCTTTCGTCGCTCCTAGTCCGGTGATTTTGCTCGTTGCTCTGCAGTCCAGTGATCGCAGTCTTTGCAATGCTCGATCTTTGCCGAACCGGTGATCGAAGGCTGCTGCGGTCGGCTACATTCGCAACTCCTGCCAGTCCAGTGATCGCGGCGCTGCCGATGCGGATTTTGCTCGATCTTGCTTCTGAACCAGCTGCTGATCGATCAGTTTCGCAACTCCTGTGATCCAGTGATCGCAGCTCTTTCGCAACTCCTCTGCCGATCCAGTGATCGCATTTCTTTGCGATCTTGATTTGCTCGTCACTCCTGCAGTCCGGTGATCACATTGCTGCGAGATGCGGCTTCACTCAATGTTGTTACTTGCTCATTTCCAACATCACTCGCTCCATTATCAAGCTTCCATTGCATCACCTCGATCTTGTTTTTGCAAAGACTTGGGGCGACTTGATTACGATCTCCACAATCAACGAAGGCGTTTCTATTTACGCTTCAAAGAACATAAATGTACTCTGGGGGCGTCTTGATTTCCGCAAACAACAAGGGAAGTTCGCCAATCACCTCAATATCAATAGTCCACACTTGGGGGCGAGTTTTATCATTGACTAAGGAACACGAATTTTTTTCTTAACCCCCAACAAGTTGGAGGTTAAGAGGGGGCGATGTTTGTACCATAAGTAAAAATACCACTTAATGGGCCAAATTGATACTTGAATCATGTTTTGGTCCTCATCCAAGCCCACTAACCAGTCAACCAAGGCAGCCCACCAGTCTGCACGGACTGGTCAATGGTCAAAGTCGGTCAACTATCAAAGTCAACTTCCGGTCAAGGTCATGGTCAACGGTCGGTCAACTATCGAAGTCAGTCGCACCCCTAGCCAATTTTCAGTCTTGTAGCCAGCAAAGCTGCAAACCAATTCCCAGCCAAAAACTCTTCCACGCTGTCAACCAGTCTCCAACCATGCTGCCAGCCAGCCTCCATCCACACTGCCAGCCATCATGCCTGTCAACCATCAAGCCAGTCCCTACCCATGCAGTCAGCTGTTCCGCCAGCAAATGTCCACCAATACTGCCAGCCATCATTTATGCAGAATTTATCATGGAAGCATAAATGTGCAGTTTCATGCAGAATTGAATTCCAGCAGTTTCAGCCATGCGAATTGAAGTCCAGCAGTTTCAGCCATGCAATATTCATTTCAGCAGTTTCAGCCATGCAGTGCTAAATGCAGCAGTTTCAGCCATGCGGTACTAATTGCAGCAGTTTCATACATGCAGAATTAACTCCAGCTGTTTCATACAGAATTGATGATGGAGACATGAATGAGCAGTTAATGTAATTTATGTTTGTATTTAGATGTGGAACTGTATAAATAGGAGAGGGCAGAAATCAGGAAAGGGGACCAGGAGGAGAGAAAAAACATACTTTGTAATACAAAATTCAATAAAACATTTCTCCCCAAGGGGATTCGCCCGTGGACGTAGGCAACCTATGCCGAACCACGTTAAACCTCTGTCTTTCATTTTGTTCTTCATTTCGTCTCCTAACCCAAAATACACACCAAACTATCCATTCATCGTGTTTCATGCCCAAAAGTAATTTTGGGTACAAACACATATCTTGAGAATATTTTCGGTTTTGGAAATTCCTTGGTGTCTAAACTTCCTTGGTCTATAAATATCAAAGTTTGCATTTCTAGCAAACTAATCCTCAGAGCCAGTAAAACTACCTAGTTGTATTGTTACTGGTGGAGCCGCCTATTCAGAGAGGAAAGTAACCTAATTAGACGAAATCTCTTACGACCGCTCAGTTTAAAGACTTCTTCGGGATTGAGAAGCGGTATTAGTACCGTTGGTGGGAAACTAGATAATTGCGGTTTATTATTAGTTTTTGATTTATTTGATTGACTAACGGTTGTTGAACTTTGATTGCACCTAGTTTGTTTATGCTTGAGAATCTTCTCTTCTGATATAAGATTCACTCAAACTAGATCGAAGTTTCGACGGGGATCTTTAGACTGTTTTAGATCTAAAGACGTCTTGTGATAATCCATTATTAGCAGACTCCGTTCTATGCGTGATTGATCACAAGAGATTCAAGTTGATTGTGTGCAGGTGTTTATTGAAGATCTAAGAAGATTTGAAGACGAAGAAGATCTAATTTGGGTTCATAATCTTTGGTGTGCACAATACTTGTTTCGGTTAAAGAGGATCCAACTATAATCGATTTATCCTTGTGGTAGATTGGATTGATTAGTTGAGTAGATCAGCATCAATACAATTCTTTGTGATTGAAAGTATTGATTGCAAAATCTAGACAATCACTTTGGTAGTTGTTATTAGATAGATCTAAGGACCTGACAAAGGAGTTTATTGGGATAAACGGAAGAGCCTTTTGTCGAAATCACATCACTTGGTTGAAAAGAGTTGATACCAAACATATTTGTTTTTCCTTTACTGTTTGGAATACGAACCAAAGGAATTGTTCCTAGTACGTGACTTATTAAAGGTTGGAGGCGTGGGAATACAGACGGAACTAGGTGAACTATAGGTTTAGTTGCTTGGTCTCAACTATACGAAGTTGGTTTGATTTTGTATAGCGGCTTAATCCTGAGAGTATTCAATTCTGGACAAGGTCCCGGGGGTTTTCTGCATTTGTGGTTTCCTCGTTAACAAAATCTTGCTGTGTCATTTACTTTTATTTTCCGCAATTATAATTGTTGATATTATAATTTAAAGTAAATTACACAAACGTTAATTCCTATTTACTTGATAGTAATCCTATTGTGTTTGGTTAAGTCCGAACCTTTTATCAAGTAAACATACTTCGTTGTTGTATTGTCTCGATCTCGTATCCATAGACAATCACACGAAGTGTGAGCCGATTAGTTATATTGTCTCGACTTAGTCCATAGACAATCACTTTCGGAGAAATGACTTATATGTGGTATAGTTTTAGATTGAGGTATATTTGGGTACCCTCGTCTTTTCAATTGGTATCAGAGCAGGCAAACACACAAAGATCTAACAATTTGTGTTTGGTGCGATCCAACCTATAAGAAAATGAATCTAATGAGTGATTCGGTTAACATATCTCAAGATTTGAGAAAAACTCGTCCTGGGTTTAACTTTCAAAAATGTTTAGAAGGGATATCTTCTACAAGCTCTACCTACTCTTCTGAAAATATGTCTCAGTGTTCTCAAGAAGAGGTTAAGTTAAGCATGTGCTCACAATCATTGATTTTGATTCTGAATCACTTGATGATAAAGAGGATGTTGATTATGTAACATCTCATCTAGATGAACTAAGCAAAGAGTTCCTTTCTTGTGCAACTAAGCTTACACTTGCACTAAAAAGAGAAGGAAAACTTCTTGAAGACTTATGTCATATGAAAGCTGAAAATGATCAACTCAAACGTGATCTTTCTTTATGTAAAACTTATCTAGACTCCCTCAAGAGAAATTCTTCCTTGAAGATCCAATCCTTAGAAGCAAAACTAAGGAAAAGTATTGATCAAGAAAAGAAATCTGAGCAGTTAAGAAAAATTGTAACTGATGATTACAACGCCTTAAAAATATCATATGATTCTGAGGTAAAGACTGTTTCCGAACATGTCAAAAGGCTGAAGAATGATCTGTGTTCTTTAATGTCCGAACACCAGTTAGACACATCCCTTCCGGGAAGGTACAAAAAATCAGGATCAATCAGTTCTCTGAAAGAAAAGAAGAATGTCAACAATAAGAACACTAAAAGGGGGTTTTCATCTTATAAAAAGAAATTTGTAGGGAATCACAAGATGAACCACTCACATCAGAATTCTTCATATCATCAGGTTCATCGTAATCGATGTTTTCACTGTGGAAACAAAGGTCATGTTGTTAAGAATTGTGAACGACTTTCTTATTTAAATTCTGAAAAAAATTTCTCAGGTTTAAAGTATAACATGAGATCATCTTCTAGAGAAAGCATGCGTAAACCTGATCCCTATAAATCAAAGGATTCTCGAAAGAACTCAATTGATGTAGTTCATCACAAAAGGAAGAAGGATCAGAAGACTAAGAAGTGGATACCAAAGAAGACCAAGGAACTGAACAGAAAGGAAGCTGACAACGACTCTAGATCATCGACACTTAAGGTAATTCCTAAATATCTTGATGATAGTAATTTCTATGATAAATTTGGTTTATCGTCAGAAAAGATTAGGGTTCTTAATAAATCAGGAAAGAAGAAATTCTCTGATAACCGTGGAAAACTTAATCTGTCTCATTCAGATACTTAGTATCTGGGAGAAATACACTGACTCATGAAGTGCTCAAACTTAGTTTGATGAGTTCAGTGTATATTGTGGAATAGTTCAAACCTTGAGAGAATTATGAAGATATTCACAGGAACGTACTTTCCTAAAATAATATTAAAAAAAATTGGTTTTTCGATTAAGGGAGAACATTTGATTTCCATAATTAATGAACAAGTTTTTAGTAACTATTGATATATAAGTTTCGGTATTATATGAGTGTTTCGGTTTTCAGTCTGAAACCAGGAATCATGGACAAATTTGATTATTATGCAAAGCTTTCTTCAAAAGTTTCAGAAAGGTGTGCTGAAAAAATGGCTAGCGACTCTTTCGGTCATCTAAGTTTCAATGGAAACGGATCCGCTTACTATATGAATATGAATCATTCATCGTGTATGATCGATTATGAAAAAAGTTTTACAAAGATGGCTCGAACTTGTGCCGAAACCAAGTTGGAAGTTTTGATGCTAAAACGTGGCCTTGAGAGATCCTTACTAGTTCAAGCTCAAATTCTCAAGCAACTAGATTTACTCTCCAAAAGAGTAAACTAGGAGGAACCTAACTTCCACAAGGTTGAGGAATTAGTATTCAATCAAGGATCGCTTCAGGGAATTCGGAGAATCATCCCTATCAAGCGCAAGAGAACTCAAGACTATGAAGGGTACTGAACCCAAGAAAATAGACACTAGTTGATGAGGTGTCAACTCGCAAATAATATTTTTCTACTTCTCTTTACACTAGCAAGTAATATAATGAAAGCAGATTCGTCCCAAGGGAGGTATGAAGCAAAAGTTGTTATACAAATATTCTTAGCAAAGACAATAATGTTGTAGAAATTCTGAAAATCACAAAGTTGTATTCAAATATGAGATGAGATTTGATTAAGGATTCATTCTCGAGCACGGAATATAAACCTAATTGATATATAGCCAAGTTCTTCGCATTATCTCGTTACTAACAACCCTAGGATAATTAGTACGCTCAACTATCCCGTTATTATCCCCTAAGCTCACCGGATACGGAAGCGCTCGACTACCGGATTCTACTTGCCAAGTTTCCTAGAAGTACGCTCTTTAGGTGTGACTTAAACAAATGCATTAAGTTCTATGAGATAGGCTATTCCTAGTGACAAACACATAAGCTCGATTCATCTACTAGTGTCATTCAATACACATGGATATTTAACAAAATCCCATCGTCAATAACCACATATTACTACTTGTACTCGGAACATCTAGACAATTACGGGTCGAAGAGTTCTCGAATTAGCAATCGAATCATCCATAAACCAATTTAATTTGCAACTTAAACGATTCAAGAATAATTCATATACACTTTTGGCATGGTAGAGAATAAGCAATAACAAGATAGATTGCAAGAAAATAGGCAATTTAAATATCAATTTGAGTTCATGTTCGGACGTCAAAATCGTCCCTAATCGATATGCTTAGCTACTGGAGTTCATGACAAACAAAGGAAAATAGCAAATACGACTTTGAAACCAGATTAGCAAACCCAGGCAGCGGCAGGTGGTAATGGAATGATGTTGTGGACTGGTGATACGGTGGCGGCGTATGGACTGGAGGTACGAATGCTTGCCGTTTGCTTGGTGTTGTAGCTTGCAACAGAACTGGTGCAGTTGAGGTGGTATTCTTCCGCTGATGTAGTCGTCTGTAATCTGCTGCCTTGTTGTTGCGGCGTGGTGAGATGCAGGTGATGTGTGATGCTATATGCTGTGGAGATGGTTATGCAGGTGGTGGATGAATGCTGATGGAGATGCAGGTGAGTGAATGGAGCTGGTGATGACCGGAGAGGAGCAGAGAGCTCCTCTCTGTTGGTGGTGGTGATAGCAGTCGTCAAGGGGGTATATGAGATGATATCCTGTGGTCTTTCCCTTCTTTTATATCTTCTTTCCTTGCTGCGAACTTGCATCGTACGCAAGCTAAATTTCCTAATTCATCTCAGCTTCTAAATCACCTTCCCATCTCCTCCGTTCATCTCATAAGTTTAACGGCAGCAACCTTCAATCAGAGCTAACTTCTCGCCAAAACACAACCACAGCCAAAGCTCTGTGTACTTCTGAAATCTCTCATGACCCTAGTTCCGTGTATTTCTAACCTTTGGAACAAAGTCAGCGAACCCATGGCTCAAACAGCGACAATAAACCATCTTATTTCTCGGCTCAGGCAATTTTCGAACACCCTGAACTATGGCTATGACCGGCAGCAACTCTTGTTTCTTCACTGACTTATATCAGCTGAACTCCAAGTTAGTAATCATTCATTCCCAGACTCCAGTTCTGGCTGGACTTCTAAATCCATCAAGATAAAGCTAATTCGGTTGAGACTGGCAAGAGCTGTGTGGTTCATCCATTTCTACAAACAGTTTGTAGGCGTCCTGCAATGTGGAGATGGGATAGAAGTTTGTTGAATTTGTAACCTTTCACAGCTCCTTCCCTGCAATTCGAGATGGACTATCACACATTCATAATTCATTGTCACAACCAACCAAGATCAATGGCAGCATACCCATCAGCCATCAGTTGAGTCTCGGCTGTTTCTTCCCAATGTGACTATGACCAAGCTCTAAAATCGAATACCCATCCTTCTTAATGCTCTTATGATGCTCCATGCTGGTCTGAAACACGAAACTGCCAACTTGATTCTCCTAGACAGTTCATAGAACTCACGGCACAAAATCTTCTTCCTCCTTGGTTTCTCGATTCCAAAACCTGAATTAATCCACATCTTTCCTAACCCAACAGACCGTAACTTGTCCTTCTCGACTGTGAAACTCTCTCATTAACCATTGGCAATCACCCTTCAGAACAATAAGGCTATGGCAGTGGCTCTTGGAGTCTTGGTCATCGACCTTGGTTCAGCAGTTCTCATGGTTCGGTGAAGAAAACTGGACTTGTGTGTTTAAACTCACTCGGCCTAGTTTTAGGAGTATAAGCTGTAAATGTAAAGGGTGCCCCTTAACGAACGGCTGCATGTCTTTAGCAGTAACCAAGTGGAGTTCACCGGCTGCACTAAGTACTGGTTATTTGTTGCTTCACTAAACTGTTATGTTATTTTAACACAGAGCCTTGTGTCCTTTGCACCTATGCCTCCTACCAATGCCTTCGACTCCAATTTGATTTCTTTCTCATCGCATGACTCCAAAACACCTATAAAATATAAAAGAAGCGTAATATACAAAAATACAAGAGAAATAGCTAAGAAAAGCATACGAAATTGATACTCGAAAGATGTATTTTAAGCCTTTATCACTAGTCTTTGATTTCTTTCAATAAAGTCTATTATGAATAAAACTATCTTATTATGAATAAAATTATTTGATTTGTAATTTTTCTTGTGATAGTTTATGATTACATAGCGTGTGCTTGAATGCTTTATCTTATTGCTATGTATGGTTATGGGATGTTTGATTTCGGTTTCTTGACCTTAATATTCGATCTCATATGTTGTGAACCCTTATGGTTTGGGTGACTTTTTGGTTTAGCAGGATTAAGTTCTAGCCCATGTTGGTAGGCTTTATCAAAGTATCATGAGGGATTCTGATTGAAACAATATGTGAAAAAGTCACAATATGTTGAATCGTTTGGTTTAGCATAAAAGCATATGGGTTTCGTCGTTTTCAACTTTTGCTTCCAATAGTTAAAAACCGGTTTTCAATTTTTGCTTGCAATAGTTAAAAACCGGTTTTCAACCTTTCTATGGTAAAGGTTAGTTGTTTTTATTCTTTTGTTTTGCATAAGGATGAAAACATAATGATATTTCGGTATCAATTCTCCCTGGAAGAAGATACAAACATATTGGAGAAGAGGATGCGAAATTTGAGGTAACGACTTTGTTAGTTAATCGTTTGGGTTATTTAGTTTTTGGTACTTGCATTTTGCCCAACATTAGTGTTTGGTCTAACTTTTGTCCAACTTAGGGTTTGGTACCTGGAAATGACGTTGACCCGAGTTGACTATGTTAAGTCTTGACTTCTGTTATATATTTTTAATTAATTTTAAATAAAATAAAATTATCTAACGTCGTTATCTCTACTGTTAGCACGTGAGTAACTTAAGAAGTCACATGCCTTACATTTGTATCTAAGGTATTAACTGAAACAAATCTAACGGTATGATTTTTTTCTTGAATTCAAAAAATGATTGTTGAACTTTTTGCATAAAAGCACTTCTTCACTGTCTTGATACCACATGCACCTGCAGTATCCAAAAAGAGAAACAAACCAAGAACTTGGCAGTGCAATTTCTCATTCACAACCACCAAATATCATTTCCCAGACACCTTCACAAGCACCTACACCAGCACATACACCAGAAAATTCTCAAGCCTTACTAGGATTCAACCCATTCTTAGGAGTTCTGCCATTTATAAAAGTAGGACTTATTGGCGAAGTGCTTCGATTGGCATCAGTACCTGCAGGAAAAGAAGAAACTAAATAAGTGATATGCTAGCATAATAAGCATTACTGTACCAACCTTATAACAATATGAGTTGGCCGGAGAAGTTATACTCACAGTTAGATGCCTTCCAGCCCAACACAATTTTCTCCCAATTGAAAACAATATAATGACCAGTCAAAACATTATCTCCATTAAGAGAGAAAACAATGTGGCCTTAGCAAAGCATGATTTTCAGCGTAATGCTCATCTAAAGTGCAAGCAACCTCCTTACTAAAAGGATTTGCATATGGAAACCAAGTCAGAATACAAACAGAACATGTGGTCTTTCAGAATATCTGATTACCCTACTATTGAATGTCATACTACACTTATCTAAAATTATACAAGAGAGATCACATCAAAGAAAGACTACTGTACATATGAAAACTTAGATTTCAACGGAATATTAAGGCTCAGCTTTAACCAACTAGTTGCTTAATCTATCTATGTCTTTGTATTAAACAAACCAAACCCACAATATATATTTTCCTTTTGAAGTATTAAAAAAACCCAGATTGGAAAATCCCCCATTTTTTATAAACCCTAATTATTCAATCAGAAACTTAGAAGAGATTAAACAGAACCCAACACTTCAAATACTATAGTAACTATTATTAATATCACAAATAAGGCAGAGAGATAACAAAATCAAGTAAATCATACCACTCACCATTGAAATCAATGAAGAACAGTTGGAAGTTATTTTTATTTCAATTTTTGGAATCTTACTTCTAGTAGAGCTTCAGCTGTAACCGTAACTATAACACTTGAATCTCCCTCTCGAATCGACCTATAATGATCCCATTCTTCAAGCACTGAAAATCCTAAAATCTACACTCAGTGTCTGCGTGCGGGTGGATATCATGAAATATGTCGATTAGCTTTTAGGTATCTAAAGAAAAACTAATCTCAACCATTAATCCGTTTACTTTGAGATCTATTGTGAATCGCATATGTGTAACTGTTCGGGACATGGTTAGTCATTGTTAATAAAGTTAAGTTATTTTAGTAATTAAGTATTTAGTTGACGGAAAATGATACACGTCATCAGGTAACATGGTTAACGCGGGTCAACGTCATTTCCAGGTACCAAGCGCTAAGTTGGACAAAAGTTAGACCAAACACTAACTTTGGACAAAATGTGAGTACCAAAAGCCAAATAACCCTAATCGTTTTCCTATTTAAAAAAAGCCTGAGTTTATTACATATATTTATTGCTTTTGCTTAACAAAATTTCGGTACAATTGATGTTTTATTTCATTATTTTTGTATGGATGTGTGTGCGATTCAATTGTTTCCGGTTAAGAAAAACTATTGTTATCTTGCTTTATTGTTTGGTATCAATCGTTTAGGCTTACAAAATTTCGGTGCAATTGCGGTACTTTAATGTCTATATTGTTTCAATTGCTTCCGGTTGAGGTGAATAATTATGCAAGTTGATTTATTTGGTTTGTATGAATTATTTATGGCTTAACGAAAGAAATTTTTTTCGGGATGAATTGTTTAGTCCAATTCGATTCCGGATAAGAGAAACTAAGTTAATTCTGATCTTAGTTAGACTTATCAAAGTGGAGGTTTCGGTTATTCAAGTCTAATCGAATGCCTTAACAGTAGTTAACTAACCTAGTACTTGTCTTGTTTAATAGTGAAAGTCTAAGTTATATGGATAATTAGAACCTGATGAGAAAAATAGAGTTATCTTTATTTTGGGCTTATCGAACAAGCGACTGTATTTGTACAATCGGTTTAGCAAAGGAACTAAGATGCTTAGTCGTTTTTTGGTTTGCTAAACTATTAGGGAAAATTACTTCGGGCAATTGTTTCCTTGGTAACTGTTTATGGGTAAAAACTGTTTCTGCGATTTTTGGTAAATTTGGGTGTGTGTGGATGAGAAAAGAATGTAAACCCTAAACAAATACACTGCACAGGAGTGCTTTTGATTCGAGAGATCAATCTATACATTTCTGGCCTAAACCAAGAAATGGCCGTTCCAAACTTGCTTCGGTTACAAAGTGAAGGAGATGGGGTTGATCTTAGGGAGGGAAACGAAGAAGGTGTTGAGATTGTGAAGGTGTTGGTTGTTTATGACTTGTATCAGAATATCGAACTGGCTTGCAATAATGTAAGCAATCAGCTCTGGTGTTTTCTAGATAGGAATGACAACACTTGGTTTTCTGTGCTTGTCTATGTTGTTTGGAAATAGGCAAAGGGCCTATTTATACAAGTCATAGAGCGCAAACCCTCATCTCGTAGGAAGTGGAAGAAGTTGAGTGATGGAGTAGTGGGGTCGTGTGGGTGATTGCACGATTACGTCTTGGCCCACTTCTCCTATCATCGTTAACCGTCCATGCCTCTTGACACGTTCTTGTGATGGCGCGTTGCACGCTGCACGCTGTAAACTGCCAGATCAATACCCCAGTAAGTATCCCCCAGTTTGTGACATGCTCGATGTCTCGATTGTGTGAATCGTGGGACCCACAGAAGGTAGCATACGGTGCTAAGGTTAAATAACTAAGTTATTTGGGAAATCGATATTTATGAAATATCGTGTGTATTCTATGCATGTAATGCATCGAATATATTCAGCATGTATGAAGCATCGCTGTTTTAAGGCTTAACGGAGTAAGTCACGGATAAGCGTCTTAAAATAGCATCACGTCCAACCATCTTCGAGTGATCGTTTGGAGACTGCATGGTCGATCCATGCTTTGGCCGATCACTCTATGTGGAAGAGTGGCAAACGGTGATCATGTGGATGCTTCATTAGTCGCTTAACTCCTAGCCAGGTCTGGCCAACCAAGCTGGTACAGTTGGACGGATGAGATGATCTTGTGACGCTCATCTGCGACCGTTGATAGAGTTTAGGGTTTTGAAGAGGTGCGCAAGCATCACTCTTCAGCTTGGTCGAAACCAAGCATGGGAGGTGTTTTAGGCAGGACCGACGGGCATGCGTGTAGACGGCTTGCCGGTGTACACGTCCGTATCTCACCGTCCCATGAAGGTGCGATCTAGGCCACTCAAATTGACCGGCAAAGAAGAGCGGTTGAGATCGATTTGCAATAGAAATCCCATGCCGCAAAGGAGTTGGAAACCACGCGACATGCCAACTTTGGGTGCACATTTCGAGATGTACGGCCACGGTTGGCCTTGGTCGATCGGTCATGCGTGTAGGTGGGCCCACAGTGATCATGTTGACATGCTCGGGACCTTTTAAGTCTACATCTCCATCCAAGCTTGCGAAGATGGACGCTCGTGATCGATTAGCGACACATGTAACATGCCGCAAACCCTAATTAGGGTTTTGTATGGTTCACGCCCATGCAACTTTAACTGATCGGTTTTGCATGTTATGCTCCTCCCCTTAGGGAGGCTGATCGTGTGGGGCCCACGTTGGGCGGTGGTGAGCATGTGTGTACCTGTCCCACGGTCATAGGCTTGATCTAAGCCATCCAAACATGTCGGTGAAGTTGGATGGTCGTGATCGATTTAAGACCTTAGTGGAATTTCATGCGACCTTTAAGCATCATGCCGGCCATACTTTGGGCAAACGCACGTTGCTCTATGGCTAGGTCAGGAGATGGTCGACCAGGCAGGTAGAGAGGGGGCCCGCCGGTGTGCGGGGACAAGATTGTCCGACCGACCATGGGATAATCCACGCCGTCCAATCATGCCGGCGAAGTTGGACGGTCGAGGCTGGTTTTGAGACTCGTTGGCGGTCTTGCTCGCATACAAGCTTCCTCCAAGCCGCTCCATACCAACCCGACCACCCTTTTCCAGCTGGTGTTTGGTGGCTTTTGGGAGTATGGCATGTGTTCGACCGACCGGGGCATAAACGGCCCGCTGGTGGTCATTGTGGTGATAGCCTGCTCCTGCCGAGGATCGTCTAGGCTGGTTAAATCATGCGGCCAACTTGCGTGGTCGTGATTGTTTCTGAGACTGATATGGACAGTCCATATTCAAATATGCTCAATCGGGCTAGTATAACACACCGAGAGATGTAGCCTGTACAGGTATTTTGTGCATGCCTCATTATTTACACTTGGAGATTCGTGTTACTCTGCTGAGAGCAACACTCAGTCGTCATGCCGCACCAATAATGAGAGTTCTGCGGGAACAACACAAGAAATACAAGGCTAATCATGCATTAATTAATAATGCTATAAATTCACAGGGTATATGGGATTGTTGCTACATGCTCCATCCTGGATGAATTTTGTGTATTTAATTCACAGAACATTTGGGATTGTTGCCACATGCTCCATTCTAGGTGAATTAGTAAAATGAAGAAGTATTTATCACTCAAATAGCTTTGTCCTCTGTGGGATGTCAGCTTATAAAATTTAGCTTTTACAATTTTAGCCCTGAACTAAAATCCACCATCAACATTAAGTCCCCTGCCTAGCACATAATGGTTGCATTATTGTGGGGTAGGCATGAGATGGTGCCGTATATAACGTAAGAAGGCAGGATAAGGAAGCTTACCCGGAAGAGCCTTGACCGTCCGCTAGTAATTGTCCATATGAAAGTGCCGGTGCAAGCATGGAATTTTGGGTGGGACCGGTTTCCTTCCTCGGGCGTTTGAAACAAAAGAGGAATCCTTTTCCCACAAGGATTCTCCAATTGTTTGTCTATAAAAGGGGACCGACCCCCCTCTTTTTATTATTATTTTTTTTATAAGTTCGGTCAGCTCCTCCCGCCTGCAGCTCTTGCCGCCGTCCGTCAGCAAGGTAAGCGTCCCGTATATTTATTTATTTATTTATTTTTTTTTTACAAACCCTAATTTCTTAGGTAAACTTCTTTTGCTCTTGAGAGAATTATCCCACTGTAGATGAAACTTCTTTTGCAAGATGTATCATGATTAACTCCACTAATGAAATTAATAGCAAAGTGGTTGTTATTGCTAGGATTGCTTAGTGAAACAAGCCATGAATCCCATATGAACATACGTCTTTGCTCTTTTTCCATTGTTGCATGCAAAACTTTAGCCTTAGGTTGTAATTTGATAAATCCCTGGCTTAGAATTCGTAGACATGAACCCATGGATAAACTCGTTTGCTCTTCCGTCTATAGAGAAAAACCGTGCATGCAACCTTAAACGAACGTGGGACCCGCCACGTGTATGCTTCGACCAAACATCGGCCCTGTCGCACCTGCTTGATCAAACGTGGGCCCCGCCCGTGCCTGCTTTGCTCGAACGTGGGACTTGTCGTGTGCCTGCTTCGCTCGAACACGGACATGGGCCTTGCTGTGTTCATGTTCTCCCACGGCTGGGAAGTATGCTTCTCCAGCCGTGGGTACATATCTCATGAAAGAGATTTTTTTTTTTTTTCATAACGGCCTCGACCATTAACACCCATATGGCGTGATTTCTCCCTACGAAGTAGTGACCTTTTTCCATTTCATCTTATTGTAGTTGTTTGAAAGTGAACGAGGAGGATCTTGTTAAGATGTCACCTGGGGATAACGCCATTTGCCAAATCGGGAGGTGTTGACAACTCCAAAGACATGCCAAACATAGATTATGAGCTATTTACTGTGCCTTTTCCAAATATTAGAAAACATCATGGTCACAAAATAATCTTGCTTACAGGCTCGGAAATTGAAGAGGCTGCTACATCATATTCTCTAGCGTACGTGATGAGGTTCTATCTTCTTAAGAAGGAGTATCCGCCCTCCCCTATTGACTTTAAGGTTTGTCAAACTCCGCTGAACTCTTATGAAGGATGGATGAGATGCATGTTGAGCAATGAGCATATCAAAGATAACTTGACCAAGGCGCAAATCATTGATGCGGTTATGGCGTCTGCAACTCTTCACATTAAGAAAGACGCCCCAGGCTTAATCACTTTCATTTCCCGATGGCGTCCCTCAACACACACAGCCGTATGTAGGTTGGGAGAGATGACTATCACCTTGGAAAGCGTTGCTGTGCTGATGAACCTCCCTATTGCTGGAAATCTTCACTATGAGCTATCTGTCGAAGAAAATGTTGTCCACAACGTCATACTTCAGAAGGTGGCCGAGTACGAGAAACAGAAAAAGAACACGAAGTGTTTTTACACTTGGTGGATATCCGAATGGTCTCCCAAAACACCAAGGCCGGGTCAAGCTTTGAATAATGATCTCAGTGTAGTTGCATTCCTGTCTTTATGGCTGTCCAGGGATATCTTCGATGATGGTTCCAGAAAGAAGACCATAAGAAGCGATCTTGTCACATTTGCCATAAAGTTGGCGAAGGGGGTGGTCCTCCCTCTAGGCTCTTTATTCCTTGGATCATTGTATTGTCATCTGGATGCTTTGGCGATAGAAATGTACACTTCCAACGGGTACAAGAAGGTGGAGTCATATATCCACGTCGCTTTTCTTTAGGCATGTCTTTGGGAACACTTCAAGAGTTACGCTCCTGCCCCTGCAACTTCACTTCCCAATTTGTACGGTGGTTCGAGAATACTCCGTTGGCAGAATAGACGTCCAAAACTCGGGTCGAGACTTGTTGACTTTCTCGATAATGTGCACGCCATAGATTTTCGCCCGTGGGGACCAGTCCATCCTTCTGTAGTTCAGCCAGAGACTTCTACCTCCACTTCTGGCATTGTGTTATCTGGAGGGAAATCCATGAATCCTGGAGAAGCCATCTTTCTGCGAAGCTGTATGTCAGGATACATCCCCTATCTCTTTGATGGAGTCCTTACTGTGGTTCCTTATAACATTGACAGGGCTGCACGCCAAATGGGGTTTGACCAGGGTGTTCCAATCCGTCGTCCACCAGCGCCTTCAAAGGATCTTGTTCCATCTATTGTCAATGCTGATATCTTTACCTCAGAGCAGAGTTTTCCTTTTCTGTCCATCGAAAGAAGGCCGGTGATAACTTCCAAGTATAAGGACTTTTGGATAGATCAGTTGTTAGCCTTCCAAACGTTTTCTGAAGAAGTTACAACAATCCCTCGCGGCGAGCCATCTGTCGATACCTTGAAGCAATTCAAACGATTGAAGCCGCTTCTAGGCAAACGAACCATGGCTGATGCTTCTGGATGCAGTCCCCAGGCCAAGAAGCAAGCATGCGGCCTCGTGGTCTTCAATTCTTCTAATATGCAGGTATTAAATCTCTTCGATCCTTTAATTCGTTCTTCTTGAGTAACTTCCATTAAAGGTAATTCTTGTTTGTGATCAGGGAATCTCGAAAGAAAACGCTTTCGCAAGACTGGCACGTGGTCATAATGAGAAGTCTGGAGATACTGATCTTTACAACGAGAAGTCTGGCAATACTGATCTTCACAACGAGAAGTCTGGCGATACTGATCCTCTTCAAGATAATGACAAAGATGGTGCAAGCTCGACTGAAAGAAATGACTCCCAGAGCGGTAACCTCAGTGAGCTCGTAGATGAGGCCGTGGCAGAAATCAGTCTTCAGAGTGAAACAAACATCACGAGGAACGCAGGAGAGACAACATCCACGGTTGTTGAGGTAGTTCCTTCCAAAGAATCTCCTGAACAAGCTCTGACAACCGATAAATCAATTACATGATCTTTTGCAGCTGAGAAGGCTTCCGACGAAGTGTTGGTGATGTAATCCGTTGTTCCTGGAGCTGTCTTTGAGCTTCATTTCGACACTCCTTATACAGGTCATGTGCTGGTCGGAGGATTCAGTGTGCCGACTAAATTCGAGAAGTTATATACCAAAATATGGAAGAAACACGGTCATATTGCTACCACTAGGAAACTTAAATGCCGCTGCCCATTGGCCAAGCGTGTCGAAGAAGCTTTATACACTATTTATGGTATGAGTGTTGCGACTGGACGTACAACTTCAGAAGAAATGATTTCAAACTGGGAGTTCCATCGGGACGTGTTTATGCAATACGAGTTCAACGCTCCTTGGTTCTTCAAAGGGTTTTCCGAAATCCAGAAGTTTCATAAGTTGCAAGATGAAGCTCCCTCTGCAGACTGTGTCGCTCGCCAGGAAGAAGAGATCGAAAAGTTGTCTAAAGAGTTGAAGCTGAAGCAGGTCGTTCTCCAGAAAATGAAAGCCGCTCTTTCACAGAAGGACGAGTTGTTGTTGAAGGACTTCCCTTAAATGACTTATGCCGTCTACTTATGCTTTTCCTTTTTAGGAGTTTTTGAGTGATGTGAGGGTTTCGTTTCACAACTTGATTTTAGGTATTGAACTAATAGGTGATTGAATTTTGAATTGGTTTATTTTGAGATAGTTTTTTGCGAATAGTTTTTTACGAAAGAGATTATTTTGAATGGAACTTGCATTCTCGTGGCTATTACAACGATATTATATGAAATTGCAAATATCGTGCAAGTATGAAAGGGAACAAACATGGCGTTTGATCATTGAATCTCTTTTTTGTGTGGGATACCAAGTCCCCAGTAAATTCTAAAACTATCTTCCTTGTAAAAATTGCTTGATAAAACTTACTTGCTTTTCGAAACTTCGTTTGTATGAAACTGAATTTTCCCGAGCGTCTTCTTCATGGAAACTGCACGCACTAATTTTCAGGGAGGGAAAGTAACTCTTCTGAATTAAGCTTCTCCTGAACAATGCGCTTCAAGGAATTGCATTCACTGGTAGGGTGGTGAAGGAATCTGTGATAATGACAATATCTCGGATCTATCACCTCTTGATCGGTCGGTTGACGCCATACAGGAGGCAGCTGTACCTCTCCGTCTCGTACCCATGCCTCCAACAACTCCAAGATTTTCTCCATTGGGAACGGGAAGTGCGGATATCTTGAGTCTAACTTTTCTAACGGACGTCGTGGCGTCTCTCTTTGGCTTTGATGTGAAGCACGCTTCGGAGATGGAGTTGGAAGACGTGCGTGTGTCATCATACCCGCGGCCCGCTTAACCGGGCGGTTCCGACACGTAGAAAGCATCGTATTGGCGATAACGTCACCATCGGGTGAATGAGTCGAACGCTCCCAGCCCCCGTATTCGCGTGCTCCTTGATTGATTTCTCCTTCCTCGAGCATTTCTACACTTGGCGGAAAAGTCGCTGTGGATTGAACAGCCTTCTGAATTTCGGCACGGGTTTTGAAATATAAATCTTTCAGCAACGCTTTGTAGGCTGCAGGCTCTTTTTCTTTATTAGGTATACCTTGCGGCATCTCCAACAAGTCTCTTCCCCTGTGGAACTGTCTTGATTCCCTGTTGCCATCTAGATCATGATGTTCGTCTCTCCTCAGTTCCCTGCAGCTGCGCGCTCTTCCTGCATCCCCACTGGAAAAGACACGACTTCCAGATAAAGGTTCAACATTTTTCATACCGGTATTTGCGGTACTCTCTGAGTAAATGCCCGCCGAGCTTTCGTGTAGTTGAAATGTTATATTGTTTAAAAGACGGAACGTCTCGCTCTGTCTTCTAGCAATACCCGCTTGATTTGCAAGAACATCCTCTAGCATCTTAGCCACACTTTCCATGAGGTTTGGATTATTCATGGCCTCCGGATATTTTGGCTGGTGAGGATACATTATAGAATGAGAGTTGGACTCAGCGAACAAAATGATGGAAACGGATTTAAGATCTACCCCTTCGAAATTGAAGAAATTGAATCTGGTATTGAAGAAATTAAATCGGGAATTTGGAAATTGATACTGCAACCGAGAGATTAATCTCCCACTGTGGTCGCCAGTTGTTTATGGGTAAAAACTGTTTCTGCGATTTTTGGTAAATTTGGGTGTGTGTGGATGAGAAACGAATCTAAACCCTAAACAAATGCACTGCACAGGAGTGCTTTTAATTCGAGAGATCAATCTATACAATTCTAGCCTAAACCAAGAAATGGTCGTTCCAGACTTGCTTCGGTCACAAAGTGAAGGAGATGGGGTTGATCTTAGGGAGGGAAGCGAAAAAGGTGTTGAGATTGTGAAGGTGTTGGATGTTTATGACTTGTATCAGAATATCGAACTGGCTTGCAATAATGTAAGCAATCAGCTCTGGTGTTTTCTGGATACGAATGACAACACTTGGTTTTCTGTGCTTGTCTCTGTTGTTTGGAAATAGGCAAAGGACCTATTTATACAAGTCATAGAGCGCAAACCCTCATCTCGTAGGAAGTGGAGGAAGTTGAGTGATGGAGTAGTAGGGTCGTGTGCTAGATGTCTCGATTGTGTGAATCGTGGGACCCACAGAAGGTAGCATACGGAGCTAAGGTTAAATACCTAAGTTATTTGGGAAATCGATATTTATGAAATATCGTGTGTATTCTATGCATGTAATATATCGAATATATTCAGCATGTATGAAGCATCGCTGTTTTAAGGCTTAACGGAGTAAGTCACGGATAAGCGTCTTAAAATAGCATCACGTCCAACCATCTTCGAGTGATCGTTTGGAGACTGCATGGTCGAGCCATGCTTTGGCCGATCACTATATGTGGAAGAGTGGCGGACGGTGATCATGGGAATGCTTCATTAGTCGCTTAACTCCTAGCTAGGGCTGACCAACCAAGCTGGTAGAGTTGGACGGATGAGATGATCTTGTGACGCTCATCTGCGACCGTTGATAGAGTTTAGGGTTTTGAAGAGGTGCGCAAGCATAACTCTTCAGCTTGGTCGAAACCAAGCATGGGAGGTGTTTTAGGCAGGACCTACCGGGCATGCGTGTAGACGGCTTGCCGGTGTACACGTCCGTACCTCACTGTCCCATGAAGGTGCGATCTAGGCCACTCAATTTGACCCCAAGAAGAGGAGCGGTTGAGATCGATTTGCAAATGAAATCCCATGCCTCAAAGGAGTTGGAAACCGCGCGACATGCCTACTGGGCGCACATTTCCAGACGTCTGGCCACGGTTGGCCTTGGTCGATCGGTCATGCGTGTAGGTGGGCCCACGATGATCATGTTGACATGCTCGGGACCTTTTAAGTCTACATCTCCATCCAAGCTTGCGAAGATGGACGCTCGTGATCGATTAGCGACACATGTAACATGCCGCAAACCCTAATTAGGGTTTTGTATGGTTCACGCCCATGCAACTTTAACCGATCGGTTTTGCATGTTATGCTCCTCCCTTGGGGAGGCTGATCGTGTGGGGCCCACGTTGGGCCGGTGGTGAGCATGTGTGTACCTGTCCCGCGGTCATAGGCTTGATCTAAGCCATCCAAACATGTCGGTGAAGTTGGATGGTCGTGATCGATTTAAGACCTTAGTGGAATTTCCTGCGACCTTTAAGCATCATGTCGGCCATACTTTGGGCAAACGCACGTTGCTATATGGCTAGGTCAGGAGATGGTCGACCAGGCAGGTAGAGAGGGGGCCCGCCGGTGTGCAGGACAAGATTGTCCGACCGGCCATGGGATAATCCACGCCGTCCAATCATGCCGCGAAGTTGGACGGTCGTGGCTGGTTTTTGAGATCGCCGTTGGCGGTCTTGCTCATACAAGCTTCCTCCAAGCCGCTCCATACCACCCGACCACCCTTTTCCAGCTGGTGTTTGGTGGCTTTTGGGAGTATGGCATGTGTTCGACCGACCTGTGGCATAAACGGCCCGCCGGGTGGTCATTGTGGTGATAGCCCTGCTCCCGCCGAGGATCGTCTAGGCCGGTTAAATCATGCGGCCAACTTGCGTGGTCGTGATTGTTTCTGAGACTGATATGGACAGTCCATATTCAAATATGCTCAATCGGGCTAGTATAACACACCGAGAGATGTAGCCTGTACAAGTATTTTGTGCATGCCTCATTATTGACACTTGGAGATTCGTGTTACTCGCCGAGAGCAACACTCGGTCGTCATGCCGCACCAATAATGAGAGTTCTCAAGGAACAACACAGAAATACAAGGCTAATCATGCATTAATTAATAATGCTATAAATTCACGTGGTATATGGGATTGTTGCTACATGCTCCATCCTCGGATGAATTTTGTTTATTTAATTCACGTAACATTTGGGATTGTTGCCACATGCTCCATTCTAGGTGAATTAGTAAAATGAAGAAGTATTTATCACTCAAATAGCTTTATCCTCTGCGGGATGTTAGCTTATAAAATTTGGCTTTTACAATTTTAGCCCTGAACTAAAATCCACCATCAACAGTAACATATCAAAACAAAATTACTTTGTAGTTTCGGTTTTGATATTGGTTATCAAAAATGGTGTGTGGAACCCTCGTGCTTAACTCTATAGGTTGCAAGTCTTGTGAGATTTGTAAGATCCTTTCGGTTTGTCCTTTATTTGCTCGTATCTTTGTCATTTTGTGAGAAAAAGGGGGAGAAATATATGGAGTAAACAAGTGATACTGGTATTGATTTATATTGATTGGTATCACTAAGGGAAAGGACATTGGTGCTTAAACGTCTATCTAACGAAAGAGTAAAGCATAGACTAAGGGGGAGTAGCATATCATATGATACTTGTAGTTATATGGACTACAAAGGAATAACAAAGACGTGCGGATTGATAAAATCTACCTATCTTACCTTTAGGGGGAGTATTAGCTTTGTTATTATAATGTCAACATCGGCATTTATGGATTGAATGTATACAGGTTTTTGTGTTGTTGAATTTGGGAATCAAGCGTATGTGTAATGAATTCTTGTAATTTGTTTATCCATATGATGTAAGAGTTTTGTCACTAAAATTGACAAAGGGGGAGATTGTTAGAGCATTGCTCAGTTGAACCCGCCAAGCGTTGGTATGTCAAGTTTGGTTGTCGTATTTTAGTGAACCAAAACTCAATTAAAGAGTCACTTGATTATGTACTAGAGTCAACTTCGTATAGGTTAGCTTGAAAGTATTAGGATATGAGACATTACAAGTATTACGAAGACTTGAAGAAGTGAAGAAGTAAGGAGCTACAACGATAACATCATCCTTCCACTTGAGGTTAGTGATATTTGACTTGAACTATTTCATTCCCTAACGTATCTTTCAAGTCTGCATACTGAAAACATAACTGCGAAGCCTGAATGATTACACTCTAGTTAGACGTAGTATTAAGGAATACAATACGAAGTATAATGCCTGTCTTTTGAACTTCGTATATAAGACATCAACATAATACTTTAAATGCTATTGTGATTATGTATGGGTATGAGGTTAAGATTTCATCCTAGGAAACAATGTTTTACATTCGTATAAAGGAAGTAAATTCATGAACTTGTTTTGTGAATCGAAAGGGAAATCGCTAGGCTTATTGGTATTGTTATTCATTGCATATCTTTTGAACTACCAATATGTGTGATTAGTATAACCGCTCATGACTTGTTTATGTTCTTGGTAAAACTATTCACAAGGCCCGACTTTTGTATTGGTATGACTTTTATTAGTGAAACCGATCTTAAGTAATCACCTGAGATGGTATGATCGATTTAGTGTTATTGGTATGACCAACTCTAGGCAAAGGGGAACCGATCCTAGTAAGAGGTGCAACCGATCACAAGAGGGGAATCGATCCTTGTAAGAGGTGCAACACGTTTCTAGATATTGGGAACCGATCCTATGAACATGTGCAACATCTTTTTAGACATCGGGAACCGATCCTATGGACATGTTCAAAAAATACAAGTTAGATACCATATATATATGTGGGAACCGATCCTAGTACCTAGTCAACCGAATTTTCGGAAATCTAGTTTGACTAAATCAGTACTCACATGGAGGTAAAACCGAAACTTATTTTGGAAGAACCGTGAAACCCATGATTTGTGATTGAGTGTTCTTGATCAATCACATAGTTCTTGGAAGTCAGATGAACCAATTCTAAACTTGTTTGGAAGTGTGGAAAATCGATTCCAAGATAGTAAATATGAAAGATGATTTACTAAGTTAAGATGTCGACTTACTTTGAACATGTGCAGTAACGCTTATCTTTTATATTGTTCAAAGATATTCCTTAATAGCTATAGGAAAAAATTCTGGATCGAAAAATAAGTTGAGAATATTTTAATTAATGTTTTTAATTTTATTTTTATAAAATGAATATTAGTAATGTGCATTTACTAGTTGGAGATTTTCTAAGAGATTTTCGGTCAATGTTTGGACAAAGCATTTCCAGGAATTATGGAAACCGAATTTGGAATATACTGCATATCTTGAGAATATTTTCGGTTTTGGAAATTTCTTGGTCTATAAATATCAAAGTTTGCATTTATAGCAAACTAATCCTCAGAGCTAGCAAAACTACCTAGTTATGTTTTTACTGGTGGAGCCGCCTATTCGGAGAGGAAAGTAACCTAATTAGGCGAAATCTCTTACGGCCGCTCGGTTTAAAGACTTCTTTGGGATTGAGAAGCTCTATTAGTACCGTTGGTGGGAAACTAGATAATTGCGGTTTATTATTAGTTTTCGATTGATTTGATTGACTAACGGTTGTTGAACTTTGATTGCACCTAGTTTGTTTATGCTTGAGAATCTTCTTCTTTGAAATAAGATTCACTCAAACTAGATCGAAGTTTCGACAGGGATCTTTAGACTGTTTGTAGATCTAAAGACGTCTTGTGATAATCCATTGTTAACAGACTCCGTTCTGTGCTCACAAGAGATTCAAGTTGATTGTGTGCAGGTGTTTATTGAAGATCTAAGAAGACTTGAAGACGAAGAAGATTTCGATTTGGGTTCATAATCTTTGGTGTGCACAATACTTGTTTCGGTTAAAGAGGATCCAACTATAATCGGTTTATCCTTGTGGTAGATTGGATTGATTAGTTGAGTAGATTAAGCATCAATACAATTCTTTGTGATTCAAAGTATTGATTGCAAAATATAGACAATTGCTTTGGTAGTTGTTATTAGATAGATCTAATGACCTGATAAAGGAGTTTATTAGGATAAACGGAAGAACCTTTTGTCGAACTCCCATCACTTGGTTGAAAAGAGTTGATACCAAACAGATTTGTTGTTCCTTTACTGTTTGGAATACGAACCAAAGGAATTATTCCAAGTACGTGACTTATTACAAGTTGGAGGCGTGGGAATACGCATTTAACTAGGTGAACTATAGGTTTAGTTGCTTGGTCTCAACTATACGAAGTTGGTTTGATTTTGTATAGCGGCTTAATCCTGACTTTCAAGAACTATGTGACATCTTTACTTTGTATAGGTTTAGTTACTGCACATGTTCAAAGTATGTCGACATATTTACTTTGTAAGTTCTCTTTCATACTTACAATCTTGAAACCGATTTTCCACACTTCCAAACGAGTTTAGAAATGGTTCATCTGACTTTCAAGAACTATGTGATTGATTAAGAACACTCAATCACAAATCATGGGTTTCACGGTTCTACCAAAACAAGTTTCGTTTCTACCTCCATGTGAGTACTGTGCATAGTCACACTAGCTTTCCAAAAATTTGGTTGACTAGGTACTTTCCCCACATACTTATGGTAACTACTTGTATTTGCTGCACATGTCCATAGGATCGATTCCCCTTTCACTAAAAACTTGTTGCACATCTTATACTAATATAAAGAAAAGAGGTAATTGTTTGGTGAAGCCTTTTCACATGACAATAATACCCCCATTAAGTAAGCTTTGAGTTAATATTTGTATATTTACAGGAATGCCATTGTTTTTAAAAATAGATCAAAAAAATTAAAACTTAGATATCTTTAAAAATACACATCGGATTTTTGCAAAATTAATATATTTGGAAAGCTCTTTAAATTATCTACGTAATGAGTACAAACAAGGATATTAAATTTTTATTTTAAGATTTTTTTTCCATTATTATCAAATTTGGTGTTGTCAAAAGAATCCAATTCAAGCATGTGCATCGCACATGTGGCCTTACTAGTTCCCCCATCGCACATGTTCATAGGATCGGTTCCCCCATCAACTAAAAACGTGTTGCACCTCTTACAAGGATCGATTCCTCTTTTGTGATCGATTGCACCTCTTCATAGGATCGGTTCCCCTTTGCGTAGAGTTAGTCATACCAATAACACTAAATCGATCATACCATCTCAGGTGATTACTTAAGATCGGTTTCACTAATAAAATTCATACCAATACAAAAGTCAGGCCTTGTGAATAGTTTTACCAAGAACATAAACAAGTCATGAGCGGTTATACTAATCGCACATATTGGTAGTTCAAAAGATATGCAATGAATAACAATACCAATAAGCCTAGTGATTTCCCTTTCGATTCACGAAACAAGTTCATGAATTTACTTCCTTTAAACTAATGTAAAACATGGTTTCCTATGATGAAATCTTCACCTCATACCCATACATAATCACAATAACATTCAAACGATTATGTCGATTTTTATATACGAAGTTCAAAAGATAAGAGTTATACTTCATATTGTATTCCTTAATACTACATCTAACTAGAGTGTAATCATTCATGCTTCGCAGCTTATGTTTTCAATATGCACGACTTGAAAGATACGTTAGGGAATGAAACAGTTCAAGTCAAATGTAACTAACCTCAAGTGGAAGGATGATGTTGTCGTTGTAACTCCTTACTTCTTCACTTCCTCAAGTCTTCGCAATACTTGTAATGTCTCATATCCTAATACTTTCAAGCTAACCTATACTAAGTTTACTCTAGTACATAATCAAGCGACTATTTTAAATGAGTTTTGGTTCACTAAAATATGACAACCAAACTTCACATACCAATGCTTGGTGGGTTCAACCGATCAATGCTCTAACAATCTCCCCCTTTGTCAATTTTAGTGACAAAACTCTTACATCATATGGATAAAGAAATTACAAGAATTCATTACACATACGCTTGATTCCCAAATTCAATAGCACAATAACCTGTATACATTCAATCCACAAATGCCGTTGTTGACATTATAATAACAAAGCTAATACTCCCCCTAATAATACGCACGTCTTTGTTATTCCTTTGTAGTCCATATAACTACAAGTATCATATGATATGCTACTCCCCCTTAGTCTATGCTTTACTCTTTCATTAGATAAACGTTTAAGAACCAATGTCCTTTCCCTTAGTGATACCAATCAATATAAATCAATACCAGTATCACTTGTTTTTTCCATATATTTCTCTCCCTTTTTGTCACAAAATGACAAAGGTACGAGCAAATAAAGGACAAACCGAAAGGATCTTACAAATCTGAAAATAGACTTGCAAACTTATAAGAGTTAATCACGAGGGTTCCACACACCATTTTTGATAACCAATATCAAAACTGAAACTACAAAGTAATTTTGTTTTGATATGTTATCAAGGAAAAATTGCCCGAAGCAATTTTTCCTAATAGTTTAGCAAACCCAAAATCGACTAAGCACCTTAGTTCCTTTGCTAAGCCAATTGTACAAATACAATCGCTTGTTCGATAAGACCAAAATAAAGATAATTCTATTTTTCTCATCAGGTTCTAATTATCCATATAACTTAGACCTTGAACTTTTAAACAAAACAAGTACTAGGTTAGTTAACTAGCATTCCTTGTTAAGGCATTCGATTAGACTTGAATAACCGAAACCTCCACTTTGATAAGTCTAACTAAGATCAGAATTAACTTAGTTTCTCTTATCCGGAATTGAATTGGACTAAACAATTCATCCGTAAACCTTTTCTTTCGTTAAGCCATAAACAATTCATACAAACCAAATAAATCAACTTGCATAATTATTCACCTCAACCAGAAGCAATTGAAACAACATAGACATTAAAGTACCGCAATTGCACCGAAATTTTGTAAGCGTAAACGATTGATACCAAACAATAAAGCAAGATAACAATAGTTTTTCTTAACCGGAAACAATTGAATCACACACACATCCATACACAAATAATGGAATAAAACGTCAATTGTACCGAAATTTTGTTAAGAAAAAGCAATAAATATTCACAATAAACTCAGGCTT
Source organism: Papaver armeniacum (assembly GCA_023531295.1). Taxonomy (NCBI): domain Eukaryota; kingdom Viridiplantae; phylum Streptophyta; class Magnoliopsida; order Ranunculales; family Papaveraceae; genus Papaver; species Papaver armeniacum. Next base: position 37,828 of record JAJJWW010014910.1, read on the forward strand.
TTCTTAAACAGGAAAACGATTAACTAACAAAGTCGTTACCTCAAATTTTGCATCCTCTTCTCCAATATGTCTGCATCTTCTTCTAGGGAGAATTGATATCGAAATATCATTATGTTGTCATCCTTATGCAAAAAAAAAAAGAATAACAACAACCAACCTTAACCAGAGAAAGGTTGAAAACCGGTTTTAACTATTGCAAGCAAAAGTTGGAACCACGAAACACATATGCTTTTATGTTAAACCAGACGATTCAACATATTGTGAATTTTTCACATATTGTTTCAATCAGAACCCCTCATGATCCTTTGATAAAGCCTACCAACATGGGCTAAAACTTAATCCTGCTAAACCAAAAAGTCACCCAAACCATGAGGGTTCACATCATATGAGATCGAATATTAAGGTCATGAAAACCGAAATCATACATCTCATAAATCAGTTTGCAATACACCATAAATATTCAACATAAAATCAAGTATTGCAATTACTTCAATCTTGTAGGAAATTGAATTACGAAACCAACGCAAAAAGAATGAGGTCATTCCGAGTTCGAACGAAGAAGTTATCGGCAAAACAGTTTTACACTCCTTCGTATTGCACCTCTCACTAGGATCGGTACCCATGTGTTGCTAGTGAAGGATCACAATACTAAACTGTTTTTGTCATAAATTTTGCATACGATGTCCGAATTCAGTGTTTTTTGGCTCGTTTTAACCGTAAAAACAAGAGCTACACATATATGATCAGTAGATATCAACATCATAAAGTTCAAATTACCGTTTCTATCAAAAGTTCAAATATAGATAGAGAGGGTAAGAGAATAGAAGAAAAGAAATCTCCCTAAAGATGTTAATTAGTCATATAATAACCGAGAGATCATGTGCTCAGTTTTCATGTGCTTTCTCACCTTTTCAAAATATTGAGCACCAAGGTGGGAAACTAGATAATTGCAGTTTATTATTAGTTTTTGATTGATTTGATTGACTAACGGTTGTTGAACTTTGATTGCACCTAGTTTTTTTATGCTTGAGAATCTTCTCTTCTGATATAAGATTCACTCAAACTAGATCGAAGTTTCGACAGGGATCTTTAGACTGTTTGTAGATCTAAAGACATCTTGTGATAATCCATTGTTAATGATTTTGTTTCGTGTGTGATTGATCACAAGAGATTCAAGTTGATTGTGTGGAGGTGTTTATTGAAGATCTAAGAAGATTTGAATACGAAGAAGATTTCTGATTTGGGTTCATAATCTTTGGTGTGCACAAAAATTGATCGGCTGGGGATCCAACTATAATCGGTTTATCCTTGTGATAGATTTGATTGATTAGTTGAGTAAATAGGCATCAATACGTTTCTTTGTGATTCGAAGTATTGATTGCATAGTCTTAACAATTACTTTGGTGGTTGTTGAAAAAATAGATCTAAGGACCTGACAAAGGAGTTTATTGGGATAAATGGAAGAGCCCTTTGTCAAACTCATATCACTTGATTGAAAAGAGTTGTTACCGAACAGATTTGTTGTTCCTTTACTGTTTGGAATACGAACCAAAGGAATTGTTCCTAGTGCGTGACTTATTACAAGTTGGAGGCGTAGGGATACAGACGGAACTAGGTGAACTATAGGTTTAGTTGCTTGGTCTCAGATATACGAAGTTGGTTTAGATTTTGTATGGCGGCTTAATCTCGAGAGTATTCAATTTCGACAAGGTTAGGGTTTTTCTGCATTTGCGGATTCCTCGTTAACAAAATCTTGTTGTGTCTTTTACTTTTCTATTTCCGCAATTATAATTATTTTTATTATAATTAAAAGTAAAATACACAAACGTTAATTCCTATTTACTTGATAGCAATCCTATTGTGTTTGGTTAAGTCCGAACCTATTATCAAGTAATCATACTTCGTTGTTGTATTGTCTCGATCTTGTATCCATAGTCAATCACGCAAGATATCTTGTTGTCGTATTGTATCAATCTCGTATCCATAGACGATCACACGAAGTGTGAACCGATTAGTTGTATTGTCTCGACTCAATCCATAGACAATCACTTTTGGAGAAAGGACTTATAGGTGGAAAAGTTTTAGATTGAGGTATATTTGGGTACCCTCATCTTTTCAGTATGCATAAACAAGAATTTCGAGTCAAGTTTATCTTGATAATTTCTCGAAATATAATGACTAAGCTTAATGAACATTTGTTCATGCTTGATGAATTTCAGTTAAGGAAAATTTATTGTTCGGAATCAAAATCATGATTAGCCCGAAACAATGATATGTGTCATTGATGTTATTCGGGAATGTTTCGAATCGATTTAGAGAAAAATATAGAACTACTATAGATTAGGATACAAGACAGTGGTATCAGTCTTACAAACTGGGAAAACTGTTATATGTCTGAACCCATGTTACATGTAATCGTACACGTAGCGGAGTAGTTATACATAACCACTTACAGATTAGTGATACACATTTTCTTATGCACATCTAATGAAAATCTGTTTAACTCGTGAACCGGATCGGTATGCATACTCGTATGAAAACCATTCTTGAATAGTGGTACGAACCGGGGTGAGCATCCAAACTGGTACGCGAACTAAAAAAGTTATGTGTTCCTGAACTAGGTAGCGTTTCCAAACCGGCACGCAAACCGATTTAGTTCTATGAACTCCGGAGCCGACGACAGTGTTAAAGTTTCCAAACCGGTACGCAAACTTATAAAGTTCTATGAACTCCAGAACTTTGGTTTGGTGGAAAGTTTGCAAACTGGTACGCAAACCTAAAAAGTTATGTGATCTCCGGAACTTGGTTTTGGTTAAAAGTTTCCAAACCGGTATGCGTACTGTGACTGAACCGACTCACGAACGATAATGGTATTTGTACCTTGTACACCTACTAACCATGTTGATTATATTTTCAAGTGTGGTTAAATTATTTCTTTGAGATAATTAGCATTTGATTAATTCTCTATAAACACTAGACTCAATTGATCACATGTTTGTGACTCAGAGTTATCTCTTATGTGTTCATGAAAATGAATGCTAAGCTTTTAAGTTCAAACCGGCTAGTTTCGGATAACCATGTTGAACATATTATTTGTACACAGTTCGGTTACGGTTTCACCTAACCAAAGTGTATATCTTGCTTATGTAAATCGGATTCAAAGATTCATCTAACGGTGGATATTGTTTGCTTAGTTCCAAAGCTATCTTAGCTTAAACTTAAAGCAACCTATGCTTTGAATGTCTATAAAAGTGGAACTTCAAGCAAATGGGATATTTGAATCCCAACACTACTTTTTGGTGTGTCTTAGTATCTAGATTTTTCCTCTTCCTAACCTTTTTAGGGTTTAGCGGCTATAAAGTCTTCATAGGGATTCGTGAAGCCAAGTCCAGTTATTTTTCCTTGATAACTTGAGTATCCCGATCTTGATTGTTTGTAGAGCTTGCTCCATCAATCAAGATACATAGAAATCATCAAAGTTCTCTTTGTCTCAAACTTTATTGATTCCACAAGTTTTATACTTGTGAGGTAAATAATAATCAAGGATGCACTTCGGATTGCATAAGTCCGGATTTTGAGGATAGCTAGACTTTGTCGAATTGCTATCGATTTCCATCATCTTGATCATACGTTTCGATTGTAATCAGAAAATCAATTATATAGGCTTAGTCTGTGGGAGGTAGATTTGGTTTAAAGTCTTCAACTTAGTTGAAACAACTCTTAATTGGTGTGACGTCATCTATGGGAATCAATTGCGCTGGAGTCCTGCAGGGATTCAAGAAGCGTAAGGAGCGCGATTGTACCTTAATCGGTGGGATACCTTTTAGGTCTTACATTCCAACTGGGTTAATTGGTGGTAGGCTAGTGCCTGTAGCGGCTTAATACAGTTTGGTGTTCAATTTGGACTAGGTACCGGGGTTTTTCTGCATTTATGGTTTCCTCGTTAACAAAACTTGTGGCGTCTGTGTTATTTTTTTCTTCGCATTATATTGTTTATCTTTATAATTGAAATATCACAGGTTGTACATTGATCCATCTTAGTATATACATCCTACCTGGTTTGTTGGATACGACTAGATTGATTCTTGGATAATTAGTCTTTGGTACTGTCCAAGTAATCTCTTTGTGATTAGGTTCACGGACTTGTTTCTGTAAACGTTCTAATTGCAAGAGAGTGAGATATAACTCTACATACTATTCCTTGATTGAGTTTAACTCTCGGAGTTGTATTGAGTATGTCCATTCATATTCCCTAAGAAAAAAGTGGTGGTGTATTTTGGTACCCCCGCGTTTTCAATTGGTATCAGAGCATGCAAACACGTTAAGACCTGATATGTATGTGTTTGAAAATCTCGTGGAATCTGTAGTCACGTACAAACATGTCTCCAGCTGATTTTGATTACTCTAAATGTTTTGGACTTACCTCAAAGGATAACTCCTTAGTTGATTCTCCTGAAACCAGAGGAAAGGATATCATATTATCAGTTACTAAAAATATGCTTCCCTTACCAATGGATTAATATCAGAATCTGAGTTGGAACTTACCAGAAGCTTAAAAAAATCTACTGAGATCATTGACTTTCAAACCTCTAAAGTTAGATATCTTGAGAAAAACTTTTCTCGGAATCTTGATGAGCTTGATAAGTCCCTCAATAGGAACCCGAACTCTCTGGTTATATTGAAATATTTTCTTACGGAATGAAAAAATTTGCTCAAGAAATTACTATTTGGGATGAAAAGATTAGTAAGCTTGAAGATACTGTTAAAGAAAGTTCGATAAGAGAAGATCGTCTACTCAAGTCTCACTCATTAGAACTGGATTGTCTTCGTGTTGAAAAAGAGAAACTTGTTACAAATCTCCTATTAGGTTAGAAACAGTGTACCTCCTTGAAAAAGGAAAACTCTGTTTTAAAAAGTAATTCTTCCGCCTTGATGGAGGTTACTGTCCCTGTGACATTACCTAACATTGACAAAGTTACTTCAGAAGAGAGGTTCGGTAAGAAACGTTTACGTGGTCTACCAGCATCTGATGAAGTTACTAGTAGAGACAGCGCAACAAGGGTTTCTATTCCACAAATTTGTTCACACTGCGGAAACAAGAATTATATTGCTTTGAATTTTTATTCCAGAAAGAAACAGATTTCTGATCTGCAAAAATTGCTTAACTTTGTAATTAAAGAGGTAAAAATCTGATTGCAATTGGTTCTATTTCGATAAAAACAGAAGCTTATGGAAGGAATAATCAGGGTGATTCCTCACAAAAGGTCCATAAGTACAATCACTTTCATAATAAAGTGTCTAATAACACTACAAATATCAGTTGTTCTCTGATAATGGAAGTAATCCTGGAAGATCTAAATTCAGAAAATGGAATCCAAGTGATTCTGACTCTCTGAAACGAATCTTAAGAGGTCCGCGTCTTACCTCTCGTTTCCAAGTAAAGTGGATTTTTCGAGTTTATCAGGAGAGCTTTATGAACACAAAACGATAAAATGAAAAAACAAAGATATCAAGAAAGCTCCCGACACCAATCCGATGTATCCGCACTTCGATACATTTAGTGATGAGTTCTGAAGAGGAAAATTGGACTTCCCTTTTCTATTGATTTCTTTTATCGAGATCCACCCAAAAGGATACTATCTAAAGTCAATTCAACTTGGATATAAGCAATTAGCATTTTTGTTTTCAACATCTCTTCTGTGCCCTCACGAGACTATAATTCTGGGGTTTAAAGGCTTGCTATGCATCAAAGATTTAAACCGTAGTATATTAATCTATGCTGTATTTAGAGCCGCATGTTTATACCAATGTCGGAATGTTCAAAAACCCGCATATAATGCAATGATTCACCCATCAGACTTGGATAAATGGATCAACTAGATTCCATATTGCCATGGAAAAAGAAAAACCTCAAGATGAACAACCATCTCACTTTGCAATTAACCCGGTTTGAGGAAAATAAAAGGAAGGGGAGAAACCAAGTCAATCTCCTAAGATGTTTATTGTCACCGCCCTTCGACCTTTTGGGGTTTTGTTAGAGTCCTTACAAGAATAAACTGGAAGCGAGAAAGGCCGAATGGATTACTTGATCTCGTACAAAATCGAACAAGAAAAAGTACAAGAAGAGGAATATTTTTCAAATGGAGAAAAGAGCTCTTTACATGTTTATTAAATTGCCCCTTAGAGATTATGTGGTCTATGTTATTTATTTCATCAACAAAACGAAAATAAACCAAAACTAGACATTAGAATAAAGGAAAGAAATGGTTCCACAAAGATATCGCTACAAAACTCATTCATTCCACTCTATTTGGCAACCAATCTATCCCACCACAAGAAAGTACAATCATTCTATTTAAGTGACGGTTTTAGAAAGGGAAATCATTCATTCTCCATTTTATGTAAAGGAAATCATCACTAGAAAACCAATACCCAATCTCGAAGAAACCGTTGATGATGGTGGTACATCAAACTAGTGGGTGAGGCGAGAATAACAAATTTGCCATGTTGAATTGAATTTCTTTGAAATAAATTGAAATTCGGGCCAAAGGTTCAATAGAGTGGAACTAACTTGATACACATTTAAGAGTTACATACCGGCTTTGTTTGTTTTATAAATACTACTTTAAACTTATATCAAAGTCTTTAGCCTTCGCTGAAAAAATGTTATTCTCCGTCCAAAATTAAAAGACAACGCATCATATATTAATTGGAATTTGTCAAGTTCAGTCATTATATAACATTGTCTCTTCCAGCATAAGGTTTGTTCAAAGTGATGATGATGAATTAGTTTAATTCATTCCTAAGATCGCTAAAAGGCACCCCCATCCCACTTTTTGAACTCCATTGCTACACAAACGTAATAATAAAGATACCATGAAAGAAAGATGTCCAAAGATAATATCTGAGGTCTGGGAAACAAGTATAGGAAGAAAAGCTAACTAGAAAGTTGTTTGGATGGGACAAGGAAACCACTTTGCAAATATGTACAAGACTCACTGACAAAGACTATCACATCACAAACTAGTTTGGGAACACGAAGAACAAGGGAATAGTTCTGGCTAGGGTGCATGAGTTTATTGAGAGTTAAGGCGAACGCCCGTCAAGGACTTAACTACTTTTTTTTTTTCTTAAATTTGTTATCAAAGATTTTCATCTTATGAACACTTCAAAAAATTGTTCAAACAAAGACAACCAGATTAAAGACCGAATATTATTGGGCCAACAAAACTGTGAAGAGTTATTTCATCCAAAAGGATTTATGAAAAAAAACTCTGACACATCTTATTGAACCATATTTTGTCATTGGAGTGAAAGGAAGAAAAAATTAGTGGGAATTACCGAGAACGGTTATGAGACCGAACCAATTAAGAGGCCATCTAAGCCCCACGCAATGTTGTTGAATAGATTCCACCACCAAAGACATGCCTCCACAACTGTGCTTGTTCATTACCATTCTTTAACTGTGGTGTTAAATTTATGTCAAATACATTCCATGCTAAAAACCTAAAGACCATGTATCACTTCTCGTTTTTTCATCATACTTGATGAGTTCTGGAATTAAACAAAAAAAGAAAATTTGTGCTCCCGCCCACACGTTAGTTGCATCGGGAGAGTTACAAAGGACTCGGGATCTAGAGCCTTGTTTTTAATCATATCAATGGAAAGATTATCAACGAAAATTTGAGGAAAATTGAACAACACATCTAAATGTCTTTTGTTCTTGGCCTACCCCTTCTCCTTCGAACTAAAAACACGTCAAAAAAGCCTCGGCCACCTGCTGTTCTTTGTCAAGATGAAACCCTGCCTCCTTGGAACCTGGATTTGGGTATGAACTCACCTGTTGTTCTTTGTCACAATGGAACCTCCCTCGACACAAAACTTTGTCACAAGATGATGTTAATAAAGGAAAGAAAACTCGAACCTCCGCTAGATCAAGAAATGCTCACCAAGGTTTCATTTCGACGACAGGTGATCGATGACGCTCACACGAAGTGGTTCCTTCCGCGGAAGTTTGATGAACAACAACTACCGAGGTGAGAGTTACATGGAGATTGCCCTGGATCTTTACTTATATCAAAGATTATCCGTAAATCTTTTGTAGTTTAATTCATTCGTACATAACAAAATGAGGTTCAAACGTATGAAGAAAAAAAGTACATTAAAGTAAAGTGGATTTTTTCAAATAAGCGCTTGTTGCTCGCCCTCTTTTAAAAGGGGAAAGAAAACAAAGATATCGCCACAAGAAAGCTAATCCCTGATGCTTAAAAGTTCTTGGAATTAACCTCAAAACGTGTTCTCACCAACACACACATGTTCTAAGAGAGAGTTCTTGGAACTAACTGAGAGTTACAAAGGACTTTCTTATATCAAAGATTTCTTTGATATCGAGATTACTCAAGTTGGATTCTTTGATTTACCTGTTTTCAAGAACATCTCTTCTAAAAGGATTAAGTAATTGCAATGCATTTTGTTCAATTAGTTTAATTCATTCCACAAAGAAGATCCGTTTATGTGCTCTAACATGAAAAAATGCGTTTAAAGGTGATACGCTAAGTTTATTGAGTTCGAATGCATTTGTTATGTGAAGAAGAGGAAAATTGTCTTTGTTTAGTCTTGTCAACCCGTTATCTCCTTTTGTTCTACGCTAAGTTTATTGAGACGTTGTTATGTGAAGAGGAAAATTGTCGTATCTCCTTTGTTCGGCTCACTAATCCTAATTTAGAGGAGATAAACCCTAGGGTTTCCTTATAAAATGAGGTAGAGAATTCCTATTGTTCATAAAACTCTGTTGAAAGAATATTTAGTCGAGTTCTAGTTTTTCATCTATGAAGTATGAAAAGCTCAAAAATACCTCATGAAACCATTTTTCTTGATGAAGATGACTCGAAGGAGGAAAGTTCTTGCCATGAAAGAATGGTGAAAAGGATTGCTTTAAAGAAAGAACATAACTCCTGGATTGTGGATTCCTTTAGGGATCTAAATCACGGTCAAAATGACTCTAAGATTGAGATTGATAACCTCCGGCTATAATTAAATCATCTTATTGATGATCATTTCAATATGATCGAAAAGCAAAGTCATGATTAGAAACCAGAAAAAGATCATCTCATAATATACGAAACTTAGACAAAGACATTCATATTGTAAATCGAAAGGTTTGCGCGCTATGTCAAGAACAAAACACATCAACCATTCAACGGGTGAAAGATGTTGGTGATTTATTCTTCGATAGAGTTGCAGTAAATGTTTGAAGAAATGGATGAAGTCTAAGATTCTACACAAGTAAAAACAAAATAAACCGAATAAACTAACGTAATTATGAAGAATTCTAGTTTTGTAGTGATTTTCACAGTTTTGGAGTGGTGTGATTTGGAGTGGTATGATTCTTAGAGTGAGAAAATCGTGTGTGTATATATATAGCATGTGTGAAATGTATCCGCTGTACTAGAACGGTAACGGTTAGCCGTTTTCAAATCTCAGTCGTTGAAGATCTAAGGGTTGAGACAGTAAACGGATGATGGCTAATCGTATAACGGTAAATTGTTAGCCGTTCTGGTTTCTTTGCCGTTGGATATACAACGGTCGATTTCATCTTAAGATGCCATTGTAAAACGGATGATGATTATCCGTTTCCTTTCAACGACCAGATTTCAAAAACCTATATATACCATACGTATTTTGTTCACTCTAAAAATTACAACACCACTTACTTGCACCTTCTTGTCTTATTTGTATGGTTTGTGTTTTACTTACCTGTGGAGAGAAAATGGTTAATTTTACCGAACAATAAGATATTCAATCTGGTCAAGTTTTTGCACCGTGGGTAACACATTTTTATTGGATATGGCTATACAAATTTTTGGAACGTGTTTCAGAGAATTTCATTCAAGAGCGGGTGTAAACCAAAGATGCACGAAGGCTCTTCACTGTCACTTAAGTCTACTCAGGAAAATTGCAGAGTTTTCAGAATATGTCCACGTGAATCAAATAATAACATTAAAAAGGCAATGATGGTGTATTCTGCTCAAGGAAGGGGCATGTTTCTATCACATCTCCAGGCATGTCACCATCCCTCAAACCTTGACCATGTCGTTCCCGTATATGAGCAGTATGATCGGCACAGAGCCTCTCTTGAAGAATTGTGTTTTGTAATTCCCCGTTCGTCTGCCTCAATGTTCCTACTATAGGTTCATGAACAATATCTGGCACATATTTCCACCTTGAGTCACGATGTTCATCTTGTACAACCATATTATGCATTATCAACATTTTCTCATGATTAACAACAAAATCAAAATTAAGGTTTAAGTTTATATTGGATTACCTATGATTATTGAGTTGATAAAACTCCTTAAAATCACTTGCAACTAGCGATTGAAAGCTTCTTGAAAAGACCCAATCAAAAATTCGAGATGAAAAAGTGGGAAGGTGATGATTGAGGGACGAACCTTGATTTTTCTCCACAAAACCATGAAAATGGAAGCATGAACTAAGCCCTGGTCGTGTTCTCTATTTGTTTCAAGAAAAAATCGAAAACAGGTAATGGTCACCCGGTTCAATTCATGTTGACCGGTCAATGTGATTTTTCTCCACAAAACCATGAAAATGGAAGCATGAACTAAGCCCTGGTCGTGTTCTCTATTTGTTTCAAGAAAAAATCGAAAACAGGTAATGGTCACCCGGTTCAATTCATGTTGACCGGTCAATGCAGACAAAACGGTTAACGAGTATCCGTTCCTCCAAAAACGATTGTTGGTATCAGTTTTGCCAAGAACGGTTGATGGCTAACCGTTTTTTTTTTTGCTAGGAACAGCTCGGCTAACCATTAGCCATCCTTTACTTATTTCGGGAATTACCGCTGGGCCTAGGCTCCTCTTAAGCTGACGTGTAAAGGCGATTGGGAATGGCTTGGGAAGAGCCATAAGACCCAAGACCCAGTCTGAGTGAAAAGAAAGAACAGACTGTTTCTATTAACAAGAACTCAAAAAACTAGGAAGTACAAAAAACATCTCTAGGTTTTTCTGAAACAATAACAGCTTGTGTGTATAGCATTATAGTCTGACGGCAAACGTATTTCGCAAAACAGATCAGAGTACACTTTAACCATGAGGCAAGTCGATCTTCCTAATAATATAATTATAATACACTCTATTCATCTCTTACAATCAAAGAAATACAACATAGTCGAGGAACATAAAAATTATAGAATCTTTTCTTTTTCTCTTCTTTACCAAAATCTTCATTTGGCTGCTTGATGAGTGGGAGGTTTAGTTGGAACAGCAGCTGCAGACATAACACGCAATCGCCTAGCTATTTCTGTGAAGGACGGTCGAGCCACAGGGTCTGGCGCCCAACACTCCTCCATTAAGTTTCTCCACTCAGAGTCACAGTAGCTTGGTATGGACGGCCTCAGTGTATTACTCACAATACCACCTGTACGAGCAATGTAGACAGCCTTAGCAAGAAAAGGAAAACATAACAGTTGTGAAAGAAATCAATATCACCGTTTTAAGTTCTAAAAGCAATTATTGAAACTAATGTAACGACCCCACATTCTCAAGTGTGCACTAATGTCGCCCGAAGCCTATTGGTTTAGCCATATGTGAACCATATAGCTGGACCTGGGGACAGTATCAGGCGGGCATTATAAACTCTAATTAGCCCCTTTCTGAGGTTCCTATGACCTTACTATTTAAAATACTATATTATCTAAATGAATCACTGAAATAAATTTTCATAAAAGACAAAAAGCAAATGTTAAAAAAAAATTCAAGTATAAGAATTAGCCGTGTGACAGCAACCAACACCCTCAATAAAAAAACCTCTTGAGTCTTTTAATTTATAAAAAAAAATTATGCATCTGCTAAAGAGTATATGTCTGCTAGTAGGCTCAGTTGTTCAAAGCTACTGGTTACTGTCAATACGATAAGATCAGGAGAAAATAACTAGAGCAAATATTTTATTAAGACATGTGTTCCGAGGAATACCAATAATTGCGCCATAATGCATGTTTGCGTAAGGTTCTTCGCCCGTTAGTATCTCCCACAACACAATTCCAAACGAGAATATATCAACCTGCAATCAACCAAAATAAATTTCTCATTGCAGATGAAAAAAAGTTTCCAACTTCAGAAGGAACATTGCGGCAAAGTATGCAACGGCCTGTGGTAGTTTAGATATATATTAGTATAACAATCTAACCTTCTCAGAAACTTTACTACTGCTGCCATTTAACAGCTCCGGGGCCATCCATGGCAGGGTTCCCCTTACACCACCAGTAACCAGGGTATTTCTCTTTATTTTGGATAAACCAAAATCCCCAACCTGTTAATATACATATAGAATATTATTTACTTTCCAAATATTCGCTCTTTCTCATCATCAAGATCATCATGGCGCAGACATTATATAGACAAAGAAACTAAATGTAATCACCTTGCAGATGGGTCTTAAAGGATCTTTCAGGTTTACTAGCAAGTTATCACACTTCAAATCAAAATGGACAATATTTTTAGAATGCAAATATTCCATTCCAAAAGCTGCGTCCATAGCTATTATGAGCCTCTTGCGTCTATCAAGATTCCTGATTATATTCATGAAAAGTTTCGTATAAGATCAACATATCTCAACCATATTCCTAAACAGAAACAGCATCCAAACAAGTTACCTGTCCTGGCGTACTAAAACATGCCTGAGAGAACCATTCACCATAAACTCAGTTAGAGTTGCCATTGTACCCCCTGGACCATCTTGAACTACACCATAAAAAGCCACAACATTTGGATGATGAAGCTTGGAGAGGATATCAGCTTCTCGCCAAAACTCCACAGTCTGGATGGAAAATGAGCTATTTGTTAGGGTTATAAACAAACTAAAATGAAAAAAGAGAAGAAAAGAAAGAATGTCAGATTTCTTGAATCTAATAATCAGAATTCTTACCAATCTCTCTTGCTCAGATGATCGACCAGTGAAGCAGCTCTTTTTAATTCGTTTAATGGCAACATCTGTGCCCCTCCATTTTCCATGATAGACAGTACCAAAAGTTCCAGAGCCAAGTTCTCTCAACTCTTCAAGATCTTCATTCTTTATAATCTAAATATGTGAAATGAAAATAGAAAGAAAGTTTAAGGAAAAAAAAAAGTAAAGTTTGGGTGCAATGAAGTAAACACAAAGCAGCTGGCAGTTTATAAAAGTTTCACATAAAACAGTCAACCAACTGGTCGCTAAGTGGACCAGGGTGGCTCAGTGAACAACCTTTTCTTATTCGATTTACTTAGATGTGGAACCTCTAGTATAAGGGAGAAAACGCCTTTATGTAAAAAAAAAAAAAAAAAAAGGTTAGGACAAAGAGTGGAATTTGGGACCACGAATTGGGATCTTGATCTCCAGCGTAATTTAAACCGATTCAGATAATACAAAGGATGCTGTCTCTACTCTCGAATTCAGAAACCGCCCTATACTAACAAAGAGGCAAAGAATACGGTAATCAGGAGATTGAGCTTTGATGGTAAGCCCTATTTGGCTAATTATATTGGAGGGAACCAAACCTCTGCTCCTAATTTTTTTCCTTCAAGAGAACTCAATAAATGGAGTCAATGGACCCACTTACAAAGGTCTTCTCAAGAACAAGGAATATTCGCCTAGGGATAGGCCCTTTCTTTTTAAAAGCTAAGTTTATTTGGAGCACACTACAATGTGCTATCAGTTGGTGCACTAAGAAATAGCGCAATTCTTCGAAGAAAAAAAAATGTCTCTCAGTTGAATATCTAGGAAAGAGACAGATCTCTATTTATGGTGTTAAACTGATAAACTCTTTTGGGGACACAAACTCAAGAATTTGTTTTTCCCAAGGGTTGTTGTTTGTATCAAGGAGTTTCCTGTCTCTTATATTTATATATTTGGCATCAGCAGCTACCATCATTAAAGCCAAATTACAGGATCACCATATTGAATCAAGACTACAATGAAGTACAAAGCAACAGACTGCAACCTATTGAGTACTGCATAGCAGTTTGGCACTTTCAGAACTCAAAACATCAACCAAATGTTTAAATGCTTATCTATCTTTTCCTGTTTCAGTAAAGTGTGTGGGGCATCAATATGGTTACCGACATGCAATTAACCAATGTGTGAATTAAACAACAATGACATGCTTGAATACAGATGCCAATATGCTAATAAGCAAGTTGTTTCATGAAAAAAAAATAAAAAAAATCTGTCTTGTATTTCATGCCACAAATATCCACAATAGAAATTTGCGATAACATCATACACACCTGTAAAGTACTGATATCAAAACCTCCCGTAGAAGATTCGAAAAAACTTCCACCAACATTACCGTTCTCCACCTTTCCGTCCTGAAAACAGGAAGAACGTCAGAAAGTTAGATTGCTGCAAAAAATTGTTACACACTGTATCTTATAAAACCCACTGAGACAGAGAAAGCCAAAGAGAATTACCTCAACCTCAGACTCTTGGATTTGTGGGCTGTCCCCTCCTTTTTGAAAGGATATTGCGTCAAATTGCAAATTTCCGGCGTCTCTTACTTGGGAAGGATTGTAACCCTGCTGCAGACCAATAGTATCAGCTCCAATAGTGTTCGATGAAACTTGTTGAGTTTCCTCTTCAAAGCTGATTTGGGAAGTTATGGGTCTCAAGGCAACTCCCTCAGGTTTTAAAGGTGATAACTGATAAGATGTTGGGAGCTCTTCATTAATGTTGGTAAGTGGAGATGAAAATCCAAGATGATCTTGGTCCATAAGAGAAACATCTTTTCTAGCAAACTCATCTTGTGCCAACTTCTGAAAGAATGACCAGTGCTTTGGATCATGGTTCTCCATGTCTAAGCTTAATCCAGTCCCATCCTTGTAGTATGTACTGATCTCAGAGGAATCCTCTGCATTTCGTGCCTTAGAGAATATATCAGAGAGGAAATCACGCGGGAAGCGATCATTGATATCAATGAGGATGTCTCCATGCTCCTTTGTGTTGACATTAACAGAAGATTCTGCTCGTGTAACGGTACTCGGCAAGGGGCCAGTCCAAGCATTATTAATATTGGCAGCCTTATGAGCTATGTCACTTTGACTATCTTTATCATTCCGCTGAGTTGGTACTGCAGGCTTCAATTCGGATTTCTGAGCCTCCAAGTGATTTATTTGGCTAATTGAATCAGCCAATTCTTTATATTTTTCAAATTGTATTAACCCTCTTCAACGGTTGGAGTATTAGCATGCAGCGGTTTTGATGAAGAGATGGATACCTCGCCTCTGAGCAGACAGATTTCCTTCATGTGATTTATCAACCGATTCGGTGATTGCTTCCTGCTGTGTCAGCCCAGAAAGTGTTTGTGATATCAGAAACTGGGACCCAAAAGAATCATCAGATTTGGATAGCCGATTATGTAACTCTGGTTCTACCTGCTTGTACGGAACCCTCTCAGAATGGAAGACCCTTGGAGGAAGCACAGGAGGCTCATGGTAGCTGAAATCAGTAATAGAATCAGCCTCAGAATCGGTATACCCTAGAGTAAATGCTCCACCTGATGTATGGTAATGGTCTTCTTCACTAGGTTTATGACTTTTCCCAGCATCCGGCATAGCTGAACCCTGCGCTAGCTTTTGTTGGTTTGGGTTATCTTTTGTAGCCAAGAATGGAACTCCTCTTTCTGCTTCAGATGTGGCTAGTGAGAGGTTATCCTTTTGAACATTAGGGAGATTAGAACCATCATACGGCTTTGAAGTAAGATAATCATTTTCATGTAAATGAGTTTGACCAGGTTTGCCGTCATATGGCTTTGCCTCTTTTGCTGGCATTCCAGCATCATGCATTTGGTAGCCACTGTATGCAACTGACTGGGGAACCATCGGAACAGAAACTCCAAATGGTACATAATTAGTAGAATTGGAATTTTCGCCGTACTGAAACGGCATCGCAGAAGGAACCCCAACCCTACCATCCATATGGACAGCAGAGTACGGGTAGCGGGAAGCTTCTATATTATGCAGCACCTGTCCCATGTAAGACTGGGTGTGTGCCTCAAAAGGAGTAGAGGAACTTGTTTGTATTGGCTGAGAAGATTGATTAGCAGGCGGAGCCTGCAGACCTGCCAAAGGTGCAGAGCTAGCATGAGTTAGACCAGCTGCGGACCTAGTTGTCTCCATCTCAGCATTAAGACTCATTAATTGATCCAGATCGCTAGCTGAAG
Organism: Papaver armeniacum; assembly: GCA_023531295.1. Taxonomy (NCBI): domain Eukaryota; kingdom Viridiplantae; phylum Streptophyta; class Magnoliopsida; order Ranunculales; family Papaveraceae; genus Papaver; species Papaver armeniacum. The sequence continues at coordinate 54,038 of JAJJWW010014910.1, forward strand.
TTCCTGCCAGTTGCCCGCTTGAGTTTTTCCTTGGGCCAAGGTCCATGCCATTAACAGCAACCACATACTGAATTTCGGAATCACCCTCCATGCTGCCCATACCAAAATGAGGATCTTCCAAATCACTCGACGAGACCAAAAACATTCTTGGTTTTTGAGATTTCCCTCCATCTTCTAAACAATTACATTCTTCCATCATATTCTGCAGATCTTCATCACAAGAGACGGAAACTAATGCATCTAGGTCTTCCCCAGGAAGCTGGTACTTGATAATATGTGCTTGATTACAAATTGCAGTTGTTTTCTGCATAAGGTCCTGCCATGATATGTCCTTGTTTATCCGAACAATACGAGTTTCACCCCGACATACCTAAGTTTTCCATCACCAGGCCGCGGTAAGATTTTACCACCGAAGCTACAGAGGAACTTAATCTTTGTTCCCGAGCTATCTGATGCTGCAGAAGATGCATACCCAGGAAGACCTCCTTGACTACTGCCATCACGTGACAAGGTACGAGAGAAAGATCTCATGGATTCATAGTATCTGCCTTCAATTCCAGAAGAGACCTTTCTCTCAGACTCCTTAAAGGGAACTCTGTCTACTGCTGAAACCATTGAAATATCTGACCCGCTTTCAGACCCTGCATGACTAATACCAAGAATTCCCTTGAGATCCATGTAGCCAGTCGTGTTAATGGGGTCACTAGCAGCATGAGGAATTGAGGGCTTTTGAGAATTCACACGTTCTCTCATAAATTCAAGAGCAAACTCTTCACCTGTCTGAATAGAGTAGTTCACAGGTTTAGATGCAACTGGCATGCTGAAATCTGGTGGTCTAATATTTGTATTTACAGAGCTTGATGGGTCTTGTACAATTCTCTGATTTGTGGTTTCTAATCCCTCATTTCTAGCTTCTACCGCATATCGGAGCTGTTCATAGCTCTTTGATTGCTCCATCAAGCCTTCTACGGACTATGCTTGCCTTAACTCAACCGTAATGGGGATACACCCCTCAGAGAAACCACCAAAGCAAACACGTCCATGTTTGAGCAGATAACTCCAGCATGTAACTATCAAAAACTTGTCTGACTGATATTCTACTAATCCTCAAAACAACACGAAGAAGTCCACCTCTTTAAACTCAACCTCTGAGACGAGAAATAAGCCCCACTTTCAACTCCAGTGATCTTACTTTTATTAGCAGGAGTTTCCTCTATGGCAACCCTAAATAATCGAGTATGAACAATTATTTCCAAGACTGTCACAAAGCATATCGAACTGAAAGAAGGAAACAAAAGACATTAGGATTGGATAATAAGGTAGTAAACCAAGTCACAAATAACGACTAGGAGTACGAAAAACTAAAGACTAGTCAAGTGAAGCTAAAGAGTTAGTATGGGAACAAAGCAGCTGTGATGCATACCAGTACGAACACAGCACAGAAATTTTAAGGCAAATCTTATTTTATACTAGTTTACTTGTAGCAGAATTATCTGAAGTCCAAAGTCCTTCGGAGGACACGTTTAAGACTAATAATAATATATCGAAAACCTTACAGTGAAATTGATTTTTCACATTACAATGCAACATGTGTGAAAATCCATACAAGAAAATCATTGTATAGCTGAAAAATGGAACATAATGGAAGATGAGATAAATTTCTATAAGAAGGTACCTAAATTGCATTAACTAATTTTTCTAACACCCAAAGCATAGATTTATCTTGTTTCTCACCCCAAACCTGAATCTAAAAAAGATTGTCTATGGTAAGCAAGAATCTAAGACACAACTTCACTCTCTATCTTTAATGATTAAGGTGAAGCTCATTTCAAATAGAGATGCCGTGTTCCGGCCTTTGTTAAATGTTGAGACTCTGGAAAAACTAAAAGTTGCAATTCTTACTACTTTTGATCTTTCTGGTATTGAAGCTACACAATATGAGCTACCGAGCAATTTCAGCAGGTCTTCATTATTCTTTTCACTTTCAGAGGCAAAGATATTTGATCCCAAACAAACCTTGAATAACAAAACCCGAAATTTCATAAATATCTAAATCAAGTAATAGAGTGCCCAAAAGAAGATCACTTGAGGATGACATGCAATGCCAATTAATCACACAACCCCAGACATCGCATCTATATCCAGATAGAAATTACACTCATCTACTTTCACTTGAAAAGAAAAAGATATTAAAATGAAAAACAAATCATAAAACAAGAAAAGTGTCAAAAAGAGCTACCTTTACCAAAACCAAAACCTGGTAAGAAAACCCCTAATATCTTCTTATCAAAATGATTTTCAATTAACCAAAATCTAATCAATCAGAAACTTCAAAGTTCCCATCAAACATACTATATTGAATCAGAATTAAGAAAAACAACACTTGTTATTATTAATCAGTAAAAAAAAAATAGATCGGATCCAAGTTTACTAATCAAAATCAATAGAACCAAAATAGAAAACGAGAAATGTTGTAATAAAAATAAAAATTGTCCTACCTTGAAACAAGAAAGAAGCAGTATTGGTGAAGTCTGTCAGTGAAATCTATAATCTGGATTTTGTTTCTCTTGATACCCAAACGAAATAAAAGATCTAACCCTTTTTTTCTTTTTCTTTTTTTTTTTCACATCACTCTCTTAATTTTGGTTTTTTAGGAAATAAAAATAAATATATATTCATACGAAAAAAGACGGCTATTTTTCTTTAGATATTCATGTACAGACTACAGAGAGCCTGGACGATACTTCCGGTTTTATTAGTCAACTCAAACCCTGGTAACGTCAAAAATACATTTTTATTTATAATTTTTTACGAAGAATTAGTCAATAGTACTGGATGCAGGTAGGTGCTTACGATACCGGCTAAACTGGGCCTAGGCCAATTATTAGTGCCTAGGCCAATTATTCTCCCAACTCTACTGAACGGCTATGGGGTCCCAAATTTGACAAAAAGTCTAATTTACCCCCAAATTAATTCCTGAAACTAACCCATATAAATACTAATCTTTACCATTTCCAGTAAAATCCAAAAACATAAAACCCTAAATCAATAAAACTTTCTATTTTCATCATAATCTTTTCATTCTCAAAACCCTAATCAAAAACAAGTTTGATCGTCTTCCCCAATGATCCAACCAAGAAAAAGGTAAATCTCCATCAACGTGTTCTAACATTCGCATTTCTTCATCTTCATTGATTATTTATATGTTTAAATCTTCGATTTATGAAAATCAAAATCTCCGATCTACCTAGAATCGGTTTATGTTGACATATCGTATAAACCGATTTTGGGTTTTGTTCTTCAGCCATGAAGAGCATGCAGAGTAATCGGTTTATATGATGATTAACTAAAACCGATTTTGGGGCAGAAATCAGAATACGAAAAGACTTCTCCAGAATCGGTTTAAAGTGCATTAGCATAACTCGATTCTAGGTAGTAAATTGTTTTGAAATTTGGGTTTCCACAATCGGATTATATTTGCTTGTTAGTGTACCGATTGTGGATTGTCTCTTCAGATTCCATCCAGAATCGGTTTTTATATATTTACCACATAAACTGATTCTCAATGTTTGAAAATTCCTGTGTGTTTTTGTGTTTAGAATCGGATTACATATGTTTTCCTATGTACCGATTGTTAACTAATTTTTTTTTTTTTTTTTTTTTTTTGTAGATATGGACTTCGGCCACCTAGCATTTTACTCTCGAGAGCTCACCCAGGAGGATACTCACAAGGTACCACAACGCGTGACACAAAGAAGCCTCTACAAGTTCTTTATGGCGGTGAGACTAAATCTGGGAGGAAGCCCTCACACTGGTAGACAAGCTTGCCGGGAAGAGCTCCATGAGGTCATCAGGTTTGCGAGGAGAAAGAGGGATTTGATTTCAGCTGAGAGGTATCGTGACAGAATTTGGAAGGTATGTTTGAAGAAATGGCTAAAGTTCAAGCCCTTGCCGAAGCAGAAAAGGATGATGCTGCTGCTGCAAATGCTCCTGGTGTTCTTGCCCGATCTTTGCCGCTCCATGATTTATAAGTTTAAGTTTTTAAGTTTAAGTTTTAGATATTAAAAGTTTAAGTTTTTAAGTTTAAGTTTTAGATATTAAAAGTTTAAGTTTTTAAGACTTGGTTGTTTAAGTTTTAGGTTTTTAAAACTTTAGACTTTGGATGGTTAAGGTTTATATTCGGATGATCCCTGGTGTTGAACTTAATGCACTTAAAGTTTTAATTGTAATTATGTGTATCGTAAAACAAGTTTATGCATGCTCAATAATTTTGTTTTCCAAACACAGGCAAACAATCGGAGTACTCGATATGTCAACATAATCCGATTGTCGAGGGTCCATAAAAAAATCGTTTTATGTGTGGGGTGTATAATCCGATTATTATGTTGTTTTTCTAGATCTTTTTCTAGCTAGAATCTAGGTCACATGTTAATTTATATAAACCGATTACTGTCGGTGAAAATTCAAGTTTTTTTACTTGTCTTTAATCGGTTTATATTGGCTAACATAAAGACCGATTCTTGGTGGCATAAAATCATAATCGGATTATATGGATCTTCGAGAAGATCGATTGTGCCAAATTATTTTACTATTTTTTGAAAAAAGTAGTCGTCGGGGTCTTTCTCTATACATAGAAACCTCATCCTTGGACCCCGTTTGCCCCAAAAATTCTCATTATATTCCCTCTCACTCCATATACTCCACAACTACTCATTTCATACCTCCACATACAAGAAATGACATCGTTTGACTCTGCCGAACATTTGTAAATCACCAACGCATGGTACGCCGAAACTCGAATTAAAAATCAGTCCTCCGTAAGGGTAGATGCCGAAACTCTTTGGACAAAGGTATAGAACAAATATAGACAAGATTTTGGGAATACGAATGGATAAAGTGTTCAACAAATCCATGATAGGTACCAAGTCATCGAAAATGCGATACTTGCTCATTTAGCTATCCAACATTGAATTTTGAACGATATCCACTTTAGCTTTTCCATTGAACAATTTGTAAGTGTTTATGTGGTTTATTTTACGTAATCCATGTGGTTTGATCTTCCAATTAAACACCCCTAACAAAGTAAGTTTGTGTCGTGTTTTTGTAGCACCAAGTCGTGAAAGCGTGCTACTTGGAGAAAAAGAGGGAAGTATTCACATTTGATGGTATCCAAAATTCTGGAGTACGGGCCGGACTTTATGGTGGGTGAATAGGACTTGGATTCCTCCGACGAAGATTGATAGTTTTGGAAGTTTTTGTGTAGGTTTTGTGGGTAGATCTCTATGTAAACCCTCACGAGACTATAACTCGTCCACTAGGGTCGCCTAGGGGTTCAAAGGCTTGATGCATGTGCTAAATGCATCCGTGATTCCTACGAAACGGAGTAAATATGAAATGAATGAAAAAAAATTCTTATGAAAGATAACAATCGGTTTATATGTCCCACAAAGGAATCGGATTTTCTCTATGCATACGTCAACCGATTCGGGGAGTCCTCTGTTAATTTCGAAAACACCAATCCATAATCGGTTTACGAGTGCATGAACGTAAACCGATTTTGGGTACTGTTTCGGAAAAAAAAATCAATTTTTTTTTGATGTTTTGAAAATTGATTTACCATTAGTTGATTTCACATCTAAAACATAATTAACACCTAATACGATTAATTAACGCTAATTAATCAGGGTAAAATATGTAGTTAGATAATAGTTCGATAAGGGGTTGTGTGAAATTTATTTCTAATGACCTTTTTTGGCATCTAGTAATAGGCCCCAAATAAGTGGATTAGGCCCCAAACTAGCCAGGTAAATAATACTTTTATTTTTTCTTAGCAAAGGGTAAAATTTTTTGAAAAAAAGAAAGGCATACAAAACTCATATGATAGACACAACAACACCAACAAACTAATTTCTGCTCTTTTGAGCCAGAATATGACTTAGCGCACTAAGAGGCTCCTGCCATCATGTTTGAAACCAAATACTTTACCTAGTTAATTTACTGCTTGGTAGCTACATTGTTACGAGACTTTTTTTTTAATTTTTTTTTTTTTGGAAAGAAACAAAAATAAACCCTAAGCTTTGAAGGGTTTCGTGACACTCATACAAAATATTTTGACCCTCTCATATGAAATCATCAACTCTAACATTACAACTATTTATGACGGGCCTATTATCTCCGTCTACAATATTATGTTGAAAATTCAACTCCTTGATCCACTTGAGAGCTTTCAGAAGAACTAGGGATTAAACTAGGTTCACGGCTCTGGTTATTGTTGACCAGTCAATTTCTGCAAGGAATTCCATGTAAAATCACAAGCAATTGTAACAAACCCTGCATTAGTAATACTGGACAACAAATAAGTACCCCTTAAAATCTATCTCTTAAAAAATACCCTTATAAAACTTAAAAAATACCCATACCTTCTAAAAGTGGAAGCAACTAGCACCAGTTGTTCCAGAAGTGGAAGCAACTTAATACAAGTTGCTTTCTCAAGTTGACTCCAAAAAAATATTATTTTTTACCCCTATGGGGTATTTATGCAAAGTCAATTAAAATGGAGGGTTTATATAACATTCCCACTATTAATTTTGATCTAATTTTCAAGAGGTTTTTTTATTATATCTCTTCCTGAGAAAATGCATATTCTATCCTGGGTATTGTTCAGAAAGTTCGTGGAATTTAAATATGTCCTGACTCTATCGAAAATGCTCCTAAAGATGATGCATTTTGTTTTGTAAACCTTCTCACATCTTGCTTTCCAAATCTGCCAAAGAGTACAAGCAATTATATTAGCCAAACGCTTGTTAGAAGCTACAAGAGAGTTATTATTAGCAAACCAAGAGATACTCCAATTCTTGAGAGAGGAGTGATTATTTTCTGACTGCTGAAGAGCTGCAGAGATACCAAACCAGATGTTATCTGCATAGCGGCAATTGCTTAACATATGAGTGCTCGTTTCTTCTTCCTGATTGCAGAAAGAACAAAGACTATATCCTTTTTGAAATAGCTTAACTTCTTGTTGACTGGGAATATGTCACAGAAACATAGAATTTTACAGATATGTTCTTGATTGAAGTAGTTTTTAAGATTTTGAACATCCCATCTGCTGGTGTTTATGTATGTATGATCAGGAACTGTTGCATTAGGAAAACTTTGACAGTCTGAAGTATTTGAGGAGGAGTTCATATCTGCAATGGGAATTCATCTGTGTTTGTGAGTTTTAATTGACGATCCATCTCATACTTCTCAAATATAATAAGTTTTTATAACTTGAAGACCATTCTGAATACTCTGCCACATTATGTGCTTCTTTTCTTTGAGTCCTTCATACCTACATAATGTGATGTAGTAAAGGGATGTTAAAGATTTTTGAGTCCTTTATACCTTCACCTCCATATTTTTTGATCCTATAAATTCCTTCCTAAGAAATGAGATTCCCTCCTTTGCCATTCTTTTTGATCCAAAAATAATTCTTTTGTACTCTATTCATTATGCAAAGAGTTTTGTGAGGCACCTGAAAAATATCTATTTGATAGTTTGTGGTAGAGCTCAATGAAGCTTGTATTTGTGTTGTTCTTCCACCATGTGAGGTAAACTTTCGTTTCCATGTTTGTAACTTGTTCTGCATTTTTTCCACAGTTTGTATCAAAGAACTTATCTTTATTTCTTGGAACATGAAGATGGGTTCCCAAATATTTTCCATTAGTTTCCATTTGTTTCAACTGAAATATATTTGAGATATTTTCTCAGGCCTCCTTACTTAGATTCTTGCTAAGAAACACACTTGAATTCTCAAGATTTACCAATTTCCAAGAAGAAAAAGTAGATTTTTTGATGATTTCCTTTAAGTTGTGAATAGAGGCCAAGTCTGTCAGAGCAAGACCTGAAGATCGAGAAATAGTGAAGATCATAGGTCGAGCAACTAACTTAATAACGAAGTAAAGTCTGAGTGGATCATGACGTTACCTCTAGGTATACACGAGTGGTCCCCATTAAACATAATATTAGCGTGATTCATATGCTAAGTAATTGCATATATGCCCAAGAAGGCTCACTTTGTAATCCAAGATATATTATTCAATCTAACTTGATCAATAAGAATATCTTTTCTCTGCTCCCTCCCATACTTTCCTATTGAACTCAACTGTGTCAACTGTCCTAAAGATAACTTATTAAACCTTAGTTGGACTAAGAACTAAGTAATCTACATACGAAGATCGATAATCAGCTCAAGTTAGGAGATAAATTCAGACTAATAACCACATCTAAATGCCGTGTAGGTACATATGTCCATAGAGAATATGCATCTTCATTTAAGGATGTATCATAATTTTGATTTTTCATCAAAATCTCATGCTAAATCATAATTTTGATGCATAATTACCCTTTATTTGGTGAAAATTGATTTTTTTTTTAAATGAAAACTGCATGCAAATATGATTATCTTGATCTCAAACCACGAATCTGAATGTTAATATCGACTATACATGTTTAGTCTCTTCAAATGCATCTTAATCTCATTTAAAATCGACATGCATTCTTGATCATATCAATTTTAGCTTAATTTGCATATAAATCATATATATTGAAATTTAAAATAATAATTTTATCTTTTTTATGTATTAAAATCAACTGCACATAATTTGCATCAAGCATAATATAATCTCTTATCTTGATCTGCATTGGATTCATATAAAATCAATTTGTATTTTATCTTTTATCTCAAATCATTACTTAGCTAAATCTAATGATAATTATTATCTTTATCTTTATGTTCTCGTTATTTTTGACATCTTGAATGCTTAATACCCCATATAATTATCTCTTCTAGCTTAAAATTTCATGAAATCATGTTGATTATATCATATCTTTAGCAGATCTTAACTCGTCTAATCTTTATTATCACTATTCTAGTCGCATGCGTCGTGCGCCTGCCACGCGTCCTGCTCTACCTAAATAAGAAACACGACTTTAGCAAAACCTATATTATTGATCACATGAAGTGTCACACCCCGCTAATTCTGGCACTAGAATCGAGTCCAGAATCCGGTGATGCAACTATCGTTGGTCCAGATTTTTCCTTTTAAAATAAAAACAATTCAGAATTATGAAAGAAATTCCAATAAATAGATAAATTATTTAAAAAACATCATAGATGGTTACAATCCATAATTAAAAATAATTAAACAATATATATCGACAATATTGAAATAGCGATTCCCAAATCCCTAATTTATTTTCTTCAGCTAGTGTCTCTGTATACTCTGTAGGGAGAGAAGGAAAAAAGGGGTGAGCAACCACAGCCCAGTAGAGAATTTCCAAAAATAATATAGTGCAGCGGAAAAAACAAACGAACGATGTATCAAAAGCATAAATAAGCAGTTACATTTTTTTAGTTATTTACTGGATTCAGTTTCGATCTTTTAGTCGTTCCACAATCCAAAATTTAAGTAATTAATTCTTAAAATCATTTTAGAACCTTTATTACGAATTTCGTTCAACCGAATTTTACTAGCAACTTCTTTATGTGCGTTCCAAACTTCGTAAATTTTTATTTTAGATGTTTCTCTTCATTATCTTAACTAGACTTTTCCAACAAATCCTTAAATACTTTAGACTTACAACCCCACTTGCCTTATGACACACACTATTTGAATAGTTGTGGCCTTGAACTCGGCAAACTCGACAACCCCAATCTTTATCCATGGACCGCATCCCAAATCACAATCAACCTTTAGACAACCCCATATCTGGTGCACCTCACAAGCGCAATAGCTATTGTGACCACACCGATATTCATAAGCGCGATAGCTATTATGGATACATGATCTCATCAAACAAGTCTCAACATACACATCTATATACACATCCGCCCACCGATAGTTCCTAGGCGACCTCTTAGCAAGTAGATTACCCAATTTCACTACAGACAATCATCTAATATTTCTTAGACCAAAGATTATCATTAATTTCACTTCTTTAAAATTATTTTACTTACCAACAATTTATTTAAGTTTGCTGTTAAACAATGTTTTTCATAACTCTTAACCTTTCAAATCTTTCTTTATTTATTTATCAAAGCATATCAATCATTAAGCGCATTATTAACAAAAAATATGTTTTGTAGTCCTGTATGAGTCGTTTAGTCAACAAGCATTATTTAAGTGGCAAAATCAATAACATTTACTTAGTGGAGTTATTAAGACACACCAGAGATATGTAATCATTATGCAAGCAAGGCTAAACCGGTTCACACCAACGTCAGTAGCTAAGAGAATTAAGTCATGAGAACAATCCATAAAAGAGGCTATTCACAAGCAACACATAGAGTGGATTAGATTCAAACTTTATTTGTTGAGATGATACATAGG
>JAJJWW010014911.1:0-164634 GCA_023531295.1 Papaver armeniacum
TCGAGTGAGGGGTATAGTGTGGGATTTCCTGCAACTACATTAAGATCACCAAGGGCTTCCTTGACTTCATTACCACACTCTACACCATTATCCATGGATGTAGTTAACACGGTTTCCAAAGCATCATCACCGTTTAATTCAAACATTTGTTGTGCCAATGTATCCATAACATCAATGGAGAAACAAGAGTGGACATCACTAGGATATCTCATCGTCTCGAAAATGTTGAAACGTATTGTTTCTCCATCAAACTCCATGGTTAGCGTTCCCTTATCCACATCAATTATGGTTTTCGCCATTTTCATGAAGGGACGCCCAAGTAGCAATGGAAGAGACGAGTCCGGTGAACCTTCATCCATCTCTAACACACAAAAGTCAGCTGGAAATACAAGTTGATTAACCTGCACAAGAACAGCGACCGGCTAATTGCAATACAATTTCAGCCTTTTTGAGAGGACCAAGATCAAGTGAATTATACATTCACGCAGGCATAACGTTAACGGATGCACCTAAATCCAACATAGCTTTGTTAAATGTAGTGTTACCAATTGTGACGGGAATGTCAAAACTACCCGGATCCTTGCACTTAAGTGGGAGTTTGTGTTGTAAGATTGCCGAGGCATTATCCCCCACACTAAGCACTTCATTACCTTTGAGCCTTTGTTTGTTGGTACACAAGTCCTTCAACACATTTGCATACTTTGGAACTTGCTTAATAGCATCAATGAGTGGTATGTTCACATGGATCTTTTTAAGAACGTCTAAAATCTCCTTTTCGAGTTCCGCCTTCTTAGAACTTGCAAATCTGCGAGGAAAAGGTAAAGGAGGAACATAAGTAGAAACCGGAGTTTTAGAGTTAGGAATAGGTACCTCAGAAGTTTGGGGAGAATCCTCATTATTCTCCTCCAAAACAGGTTCCTTTGGTGTGTCCACCTTGTCCGAATCAGTAACCTCGGGTTGCACAAGTTGTGTACCACTTCTCAACGTAATAGCATTGACACCCTCTTTTAGGTTGATAGGTTGAGAAGGGAGTTTCCCATTATTTTGTGCCTTCAATTGGTTCAACTCAATAGCCATGGAGCCCATTTGTGTTTGCAACTCATTGATAGCACTCTTAGTTTCTTGTTGACTCTCTTTAAACATGGTAGAAATACCTTGCATCATTGTTTGAAGCTTTGAATCAATATCAGAACCTTGATTTTGCATTGATTGTTGTGCTTGTGGTTCTTTGAAATTGTTGTCTCTATTTGGAATTGTTGTTAAGGTTGAAATCCACTTGAAAAGTTGAAGGGAGGTTGTTGAACCGCTCCTTGCTTGTTGGCATAGCTAAAATTGGGGTGATCTCTCCATCCCGGATTGTAAGTGTTTGAGTAGGGATCATACCGTCTTTGTTGATTTGGAAAGATCGCATTAGCTTGCTCGTCCTCATAAGTTTGAGAAGAACTTGGTATCACCGCGGCTGCAACTTGTTGCATTATTGCCGACATGTTACCCATTTGTTGACGAAGTTCCTCAACCTCGCTCACTTCATTCACTCTTCTTAGAATCACATCCGAACCACGACTCAAGAATTGTTGTGAGTTCGCCGCCATGTTTTCAATCAACTCTCTAGCTTGTGCCACCGTCTTGCTAACTAGTGCACCACCACCGTTGCAGCGTCAATAAGATTCCTATCACTTGATTGGAGTCCTTCATAGAAGTATTGGATGATCATAGCGTCACTGAATTGGTGGTGAGGGCAGCTTGCAACTTGATCTCTTGTATCGTTCCCAACATTCATATAAGGATTCTCCCACGTTTTGCTTCATCCCACAAATTTCTTTGCGAATTTGAGTAGCCTTTGATGCAGGAAAATATCTCTCCAAAAAGAGTTTCTTCAACCCATTCCATGTTGTGACACTTAGGAGGTAAATAGTACAACCAATCCTTAGCACTATCCATTAAAGAGAAACGGAAAACTTTCAACATTGCACCATCCGCCTCAACATCCGGAAGCATAGCCATGACAATGGTGTGGAAGTCCATAAGATGTTTGTTTGGATCTTCATTCACCATGCCATGGAATTTTGGTAATTCTCTAAGCAACCCCGGCTTTATCTCAAAAGTAGAGTTCGTTTGAATACACCCCCTGTTGTGTATCAAGCCTATGAGAAGCTAAGTCCTTGAGTGAACGATTTGCATCACCCATTGCTTCTTCTTCTTCAACTTGTGGTTCGTCTACGATTGGAACCTCTTGTTCTCCTTCTATTTGTACTTCTCCTTCCACTTTTAACTCTAGATTTTACATTGCGTCTTGGCTTGGTTGGAGTATTGTGCCTCTTCGAGTAGCTATCCCGCACCTTGGATAATTCCAATCTTTAGAAGCCAGGGATTAGGTACTGAAAACAATTCTCCCAAACAAGTGAGAAACAAGACAAGAACCGAAAAGCAAAGATAAAAGCAGAAATTGTAAAAAGAAACTAAAAACTCAATAACAAGCCGTATGCCTCCCCGGCAACGGCGCCAAAATTTGATCGGTTGTCAATCCGTCAAAATTTATTTCACTTTCTCAATCAACTAGATATAAATATAGTATGCGATAAGAAAGAGTTCGTATCCACAGAGAGGCTTTCGTTGTTATAAAATTTCAGTTTCTAAGGTAACCAAGGGGGGATGTTTGTTTTATCTAAGAAATAAAAGTAATTGAAAGCAAAGTAAATAATTGGAATAATCAATAAGGAGAAGATATTGGTCACGGGACAATGTAATTCTTTCCTCTAATTTCTTGTCGCTTGAAACTTTATTATAGTTATTCCTTCTTCCCTTGGCTTTATTGGAAGAATACAAAACTAAAAACGAACTATACATACCCAAAATAAATATATATTTTTTTCTTTTTCTTTTTTTTTTCTTCTAATTTTCGTTTATTTTTTTTTTCTTTTTCATTTTTTTTTTGAAATAAAAAAAATAAAACAAATACAAAATAAAAACGAAATAAAACAATAAAACTAGTAATGAACCTAAGAAATTTTCTCTTGTCTTTTTTTTTTTTTTTTTTTAAATTTTTGTTTTGTTTTTTTTTTTTTTTGTTTTGTTTTTTTTTTGAGACAAGAGAAAGAAACACAAACTGAAAATACAAATAAAAATGCAAGTACAAAGGCCATGGTGTAAGTACTTTACTGCTTGATTCTTCACAACTTATATGTCTTGATATCATAAACTTCTCGAACTCTCATCTTTGATAATTTTTACTCTTGTACAATAGTCTTCAACTTATAAAAATTCTGCTCCTTGTTTTGTTGCTTACTTAAATCTGAAATCTGCTCAATTATGTACCGTTGCTTGTAAACCTCAAACGTGTTCAACTTTCCTTCAAATTTGTGATGCTCCTCTTGTTGATGATGATGGTGTTTCTATGGACCTGTTGGTGTAGAGAGAGATAAGGTGGATGGTGCTAACTGCGAACAAGATTACAAGTGGTATGTAAGTTAGCAATTCGATGTCACCATCATGGTTGATAAAAATAGCACTCAAGAGATCAAAATAGTGCTTCTATGGTGGGAAGTTGGGCAGCTCACCATTCTGCAGGAATTTACGTACGGTGACACACACTCAAAAGCACAAATTTAGACAGGTTCAAAGAATTGAAGGTTGGTGCCTCACATTATGTAACTTGGGTAGTCTCCACTATAGGGGATCACTACTCTAATACCGAATTTCAGTCTGCACCTTATTTGCCACTGGCATGGTTAAATCCAACTTTAACTCTCATACAATTAAGAAACCCGATCATGTTCTCTGTCATCTCTAAGTTCAGTCACTCTTATGAGATTCTCGATGTAATCTTAGCGACATGTATACTATGTGACTCTAAACTAACCATAAGTTGGAGTTTTCTTATTCACTAATTCACAAAAAAGTTGAAAAATTTGCAAAAATTTACAACGCAAACCACTCCCCCCACACTTAAACTTTACATTGTCCTCAATGTAATTGAATCGTCCAAAGCAAGTCAAGGTGGGAAATTCGAACAAGAAATCAAAAAAAACAAAAAAAAACAAGACACGAAAAACTAAAAACAAGACAAGAAATAAATACAAGACAAGAAATACTCATCCTTTGGGTTGCCTCCCAATTAGCGCTTGGTTTAAAGTCGTCAGCCCGACTATCTTCTTGCTTTCTATGACTCCTCCAGAGGGAGTACATCCAAAAAGTTAACTCCTTCCACCACTTCGGAAGTGAAATTCTCATAATATGGTTTCAACTGGTGCCCATTAACTTTAAGTTCCTTCCCTGTAGCTATGCTACGAATTTCCACTGCACCATGAGAAAACACATTAGTAACAATAAAAGTTCCGATCCATCGTGACCAGTGTAGTTAAAATCGCTCTCCAAGGCCGAGTACTCTCCGAGTAATCACTACAAGCTATATGACCGAGGCGATTTCCGATTCCAAGTTATTTCCGATTTTTAGAAATTAAGTCGGCCGATATGCCGATTTGTCTTTGCATTTTTCAAAAAACGAGTTGGCGATTTTCGAGTTGGCCTTTCATGCACCAAAATTATAAAACAAAAAATTTGTAACCCCACGAATGAGAGTTATTAAACGGAAAAACCTCTAAAAACGTTATAAACGAGGTTCGATAATACAATATTACACTTGATTATATGACTCATGAACAACAATACATAAGTCTCTAATAAAAAGGTTCCGAGTATTAGGCCGAGTTTTAGCGATTTCCAAGTCCGAAGTTATTGCTCCTCGCTCCAAGCTCCCCAACCGAGTAGGACTGAGGAACGATTTCGATTACTTTGATCGTGACCTTAATTTACCCGGAAATAAATGCAAGCGAGAATTAAACAAAAGCACTTTCTGCCCAATGCAAAATTATTTTCTAGAAATCATGTTATCATGAAATGCTTTCGTCTTTTCTTTGTAAATCCGTGAACTTTCAAATGCATCATTGCGAAGCTCCTCTAGCTCTTGGAGTTGTAACTTCCTTTTCTTTCCAGCCCCATCCATCTCCATGTTGCATCGCTTAATAGCCCAAAACGCCTTATGCTCAATTTCAACGGGTAAGTGACAAGGTTTTCCATAAACAAGCCTAAAGGGAGACATCCCAATAGGTGTTTTATATGCGGTTCTATACGCCCACAAAGCATCATTAAGTCGCATGCTCCAATCCTTCCTTGTTGGGTTCACCGTCTTTTCTAGAATGGATTTCACCTCCCGATTAGACACCTCGGCTTGTCCATTGGTTTGGGGATGATTAGGTGTTGAAATCTTGTGCGATACATTGTACTTCGTCAACAAGCTTTGTAAAATCCTGTTTTTGAAGTGAGAACCCCATCGCTAATTATGGCTCTTGGAATTCCAAACCTTGCAAAAATATGAGCTTGCACAAAATCGAAACCACTTTAGAATCATTAGTTGGGGTGGCTTTAGCTTCCACCCATTTCGAGACATAATCAACCGCAAGTAAGATATAAAAATTCCCATGGGAGTTGACAAAAGGCCCCATAAAATCAATACCCCATACATCAAAAACTTCAATAAATTGAATAAAAGTTTGTGGCATATGATTTCGGGCACCTAGATTGCAGGTTCTTTGACACCTATCACAAGTTGTACAAAATATATGCGCATCCTTAAACAAAGTTGGCCAATAAAAACCACTTTCAAGTACCTTGTGAGCGGTTCTCTTACTCCCAAAATGTCCTCCACAAGCATAAGAGTGACAAAATGACAAGATAGAATTAAATTCAGATTCGGGAACGCACCTTCGTATTACTTGGTCACTACCATGTTTCCATAAGTATGGATCATCCCATATGTATTGGTTACCTAACCTCTTAAGTTTGTCCCTCTCAAAGACGAGACAAGTTCTTTGGGATTTGTTTAGAAACTAAGTAATTAACAATATCGGCATACCATGGTTCTCCAAAGGCAATTGAGAATAGTTGCTCATCCGGAAACTTTCACGCAATGGGATAGTCTCCTTGTCCACGACAAGTCGGCTCAAGTGATCCGCAATGGTGTTCTCAATCCCTTTCTTGTCTTTGATTTCAATATCAAACTCTTGCAAGAGTAAAATCCACCTTATGAGCCTCGGTTTCGCCTCTTTCTTTGTAAGCAAGTACTTAAGCGCTGCATGATCAGAAAAAACAACAACTTTTGTACCAATTAGATAAGAGCGAAACTTCTCTAAAGCAAAAACAATGGCTAATAACTCTTTTTCGGTGGTTGTGTAGTTTTGTTGGGCCTCATTTAACGTTCTAGAAGCATAATAAATAGCATGAGGAAGCTTCCCCACACGTTGCCCAAGCACCGCACCAACCGCATAGTCACTTGCATCACACATGAGCTCAAAAGGTTTGATCCAATCCGGTGGTTTAATGATAGGGGCTGAAATCAAAAGTTCTTTCAAACGATTGAATGCCACCATACATTTTTCATCAAAGTTAAAAACCACATCTTTTTGCAATAAGTTACAAAGTGGTGATGCTATCTTGGAAAAGTCCTTGATGAATCTACGATAGAAACCTCGCATGACCAAGAAAAGAACGTATCTCCCTCACCGTAGTGGGAGGGTTAGAGCACGAATAAGGTCTATCTTAGATTTATCGACTTCCAAGCCTTTAGAAGATATTATATGGCCTAAAACTATGCCATGAGTTACCATGAAATGGCACTTCTCCCAATTTAGCATAAGATTTGTTTCAACACATCGTTCAAGGATTAGAGACAAATTTTTCAAGCAAAGGTCAAATGAATCACCAAAGACACTAAAGTCATCCATGAACACTTCGATTATGTTTTCAACATATTCCGAAAAGATACTTACCATACACCTTTGAAAGGTAGCCGGAGCATTGCATAAGCCAAAAGGCATCCTTCTATAAGCAAAAGTACAGAAAGGACAAGTGAAAGTGGTTTTCTCTTGGTCCTCCGGCGCTATCACAATCTGATTATAACTTTGAATAGCCATCAAGAAAGCAATAATAAGAGTGTCCACTAAACGTTCAAGCATTTGATCAAAAAAAGGTAATGGAAAATGATCTTTTCTAGTAGTGGCATTCAATTTTCTATAATCAATACAAACCCTCCAACCGGTTTGCACACGAGTTGGGACAAGATCATTCTTATCATTCTCCACCACTGTCACACTCCGATTTCTTTGGTACTACTTGTCTGGGGCTTACCCACTTGCTATCGGATATGGGGTACATAACACCCACTTCCAAAAGCTTGAGTATCTCCTTTTTCACAACTTCCATCATGGGAGGATTCAAACGACGTTGCGCTTCCCTTATAGGCTTTGCATCATCCTCCAAACGAATTTTGTGCATACAAACGGCGGGCTTATACCCTTGATATCGGCAATTGTCCATCCTATGGCCGTCTTGTGTAATTCCTTAGCACCCTTAGAAGTTTTTGCTCCTGTAAATCATTAAGCTCATTAGAAACAATCACAGGTAACTCTTCATTATCACCTAAGTACAAGTACTTTAGGTGGTCGGGAAGAGGTTTCAATTCTAACTTTGGAGATTTAACAATTGAAGGTACAAGCTTTTCATCACTGCATGGTAAAGAAATAAAAGAGATATTATGAGTTTAGGGCATCCTTGTAGTGAATTAAGATCACCAAGGGCTTCCTTGACTTCATTACCACACTCTACACCATTATCCATGGATGTAGTTAACACGGTTTCCAAAGCATCATCACCGTTTAATTCAAACATTTGTTGTGCCAATGTATCCATAACATCAATGGAGAAACAAGAGTGGACATCACTAGGATATCTCATCGTCTCGAAAATGTTGAAACGTATTGTTTCTCCATCAAACTCCATGGTTAGCGTTCCCTTATCCACATCAATTATGGTTTTCGCCGTTTTCATGAAGGGACGCCCAAGTAGCAATGGAAGAGACGAGTCCGGTGAACCTTCATCCATCTCTAACACACAAAAGTCAGCTGGAAATACAAGTTGATTAACCTGTACAAGAACATCCTCAACAATACCCATTGGGTAGACATTAGAGCGATCGGCTAATTGCAATACAATTTCAGCCTTTTTGAGAGGACCAAGATCAAGTGAATTATACATTGACGCAGGCATAACATTAACGGATGCACCTAAATCCAACATAGCTTTGTTAAATGTAGTGTTACCAATTGTGATGGGAATGTCAAAACTACCCGGATCCTTGCACTTAAGTGGGAGTTTGTGTTGTAAGATTTCCGAGGCATTCTCCCCCACACTAAGCACTTCATTACCTTTGAGCCTTTGTTTGTTGGTACACAAGTCCTTCAACACCTTTGCATACTTTGGAACTTGCTTAATAGCATCAATGAGTGGTATGTTCACATGGATCTTTTTAAGAACGTCTAAAATCTCCTTTTCGAGTTCCGCCTTCTTAGAACTTGCAAATCTGAGGAAAAGGTAAAGGAGGAACATAAGTAGAAACCGGAGTTTTAGAGTTAGGAATAGGTACCTCAGAAGTTTGGGGAGAATCCTCATTATTTTCCTCCAAAACAGGTTCCTTTGGTGTGTCCACCTTGCCCGAATCAGTAACCTCGGGTTGCACAAGTTGTGTACCACTTCTCAACGTAATAGCATTGACACCCTCTTTTGGGTTGATAGGTTGAGAAGGGAGTTTCCCACTATTTTGTGCCTTCAATTGGTTCAACTCAATAGCCATGGAGCCCATTTGTGTTTGCAACTCCTTGATAGCACTCTTAGTTTCTTGTTGACTCTCTTTAAACATGGTAGAAATACCTTGCATCATTGTTTGAAGCTTTGAATCAATATCGGAACCTTGATTTTGCATTGATTGTTGTGCTTGTGGTTGCTGAAATTGTTGTCTCGGCTGGAATTGTTGTTGAGGTTGAAATCCACTTGAAAAGTTGAAGGGAGGTTGTTGAACCGCTCCTTGCTTGTTGGCATAGCTAAAATTGGGGTGATCTCTCCATCCCGGATTGTAAGTGTTTGAGTAGGGATCATACCGTCTTTGTTGATTTGGAAAGATCGCATTAGCTTGCTCGTCCTCATAAGTTTGAGAGGAACTTGGTATCACCGCGGCTGCAACTTGTTGCATCATTGCCGACATGTTACCCATTTGTTGACGAAGTTCCTCAACCTCGCTCACTTCATTCACTCTTCTTAGAATCACATCCGAACCACGACTCAAGAATTGTTGTGAGTTCGCCGCCATGTTTTCAATCAACTCTCTAGCTTGTGCCACCGTCTTGCTAACTAGTGCACCACCACCCGCAGCGTCAATAAGATTCCTATCACTTGATTGGAGTCCTTCATAGAAGTATTGGATGATCATAGCGTCACTGAATTGGTGGTGAGGGCAGCTTGCAACCAATCTCATGTATCGTTCCCAACATTCATATAAGGATTCTCCCACGTTTTGCTTCATCCAACAAATTTCTTTGCGAATTTGAGTAGCCTTTGATGCAGGAAAATATCTCTCCAAAAAGAGTTTCTTCAACCCATTCCATGTTGTGACACTTCCGGGAGGTAAATAGTACAACCAATCCTTAGCACTATCCATTAAAGAGAAACGGAAAACTTTCAACATTGCACCATCCGCCTCAACA
The DNA here is from genome assembly GCA_023531295.1 of Papaver armeniacum. Lineage (NCBI taxonomy): Eukaryota > Viridiplantae > Streptophyta > Magnoliopsida > Ranunculales > Papaveraceae > Papaver > Papaver armeniacum. The sequence goes on from JAJJWW010014911.1 coordinate 9,591, forward strand.
TCCGCTGGAAGCATAGCCATGACAATGGTGTGGAAGTCCATAAGATGTTTGTTTGGATCTTCATTCACCATGCCATGGAATTTTGGTAATTCTCTAAGCAACCCCGGCTTTATCTCAAAAGTAGAGTTCATTTGAATACACCCCTGTTGTGTTTCAAGCCTATGAGAAGATAAGTCCTTGAGTGAACGATTTGCATCACCCATTGCTTCTTCTTCTTCAACTTGTGGTTCGTCTACGATTGGAACCTCTTGTTCTCCTTCTATTTGTACTTCTCCTTCCACTTTTAACTCTAGATTTTTACATTGCGTCTTGGCTTGGTTGGAGTATTGTGCCTCTTCGAGTAGTTATCCCGCACCTTGGATAATTCCAATCTTTAGAAGCCAGGATTAGGTACTGAAAACAATTCTCCCAAACAAGTGAGAAACAAGACAAGAACCGAAAAGCAAAGATAAAAGAGAAATTGTAAAAAGAAACTAAAAACTCAATAACAAGCCGTATGCCTCCCCGGCAACGGCGCCAAAATTTGATCGGTTGTCAATCCGTCAAAATTTATTTCACTTTCTCAATCAACTAGATATAAATATAATATGCGATAAGAAAGAGTTCGTATCCACAGAGAGGCTTTCGTTGTTATAAAATTTCAGTTTCTAAGGTAACCAAGGGGGGATGTTTGTTTTATCTAAGAAATAAAAGTAATTGAAAGCAAAGTAAATAATTGGAATAATCAATAAGGAGAAGATATTGGTCACGGGATAGTATCATTCCCAAACATGTATTTTCATCAATGATTAGAATTGGTATTTTAATCTCTCATATACTAATAGTCCTAGGATACCTTGATCGCAAGAATACCCCGCTAATTCCCTGTTTTCATCACAACCACATTAAAAGATGCATATGTGAATTCTTCCTAGAAAGCAACCTAAAGTGTAAAAGCACAATTAGATTTAACTCCCTAAAAGCAATAAGTTCTATGGAATAAGACTAATCAATGCAAACGAATGTGTAAAAGCACTAAACGTTTTAACAAAAGTTATGATTCACTTGTGACTAGTAGGATATATCACTACAAGCACTACCCACAATTAGGCTACTTAGAATCAGGGATAAACAACTTTTTCGTATTGAAAACCCTAATATAGCTCTAGAGATGAATGTAAATCGGATTGATTAGGACTCAACCAAACAAACTATCAAATCATATAACTCTATTAATTGTGAATCACAAACAATAAAATATTGAGACAAAACTAATTCATTGAATCATATAACATGTTGGAAATCAACTTTTATCCCATAACCAATAATATGTTTAGCTACTCATAGCTATGGAGTTCATCATAAAAATATTAATTGAAAAGAAGAAGATGAACAAAAGCAAACCCTAGAAGCGTAAACAAAACCGGCTCTCCAAAAATTCCCAAGAAAAATATATATATAAGTTGTAGAAGACTTTCCCTTTTATAGCTTTTCTCAACTTCTAAAATTAGGTCTAGTCTTCGAAGTCCATTAGATGAAAATCCACCAAGCCCATAAGTGAGAGAAACCCATGTAGAAAATATGCCCCAAAAGTGGTCGCCGGAAATCTGGTATTATGGCCGGAAATTGGCCGGAAAAGTCGTCGGAAAACGTCTCAGGTGACCGGCAAAGTCCGCCCGGTCACCGGTCAACCGGGTCAAAACGGTCAACGATCCAACTCGGCGGGTCAACTCGGTCAAGCACCGAGTCAGCTGTCAGATGACTCAACTCAGAGTCAGACCTGAGTCAGGGTGGAGTCAGATGGAATCAGGTCAGCTGAGTCAGGTTAACCCACTGTTGCACAGGCCTAAGCTCTTGCATGAGCCATAACCTATGTGATGCACCATCCTTGTGCTTCACAACAAGCATCTTGCCCATGCCATCTCCACAGCACAAACTTGCAAACTTCACAGTTCACTCCAATTCAACATCAAATTCTTCACTCTATAATATCGGCAACCTCGCAACACAGTGCACCACTTTAAAGTCTCCATACCCAACACGAGCCACTGCGCTTCTTCCACTCATTACAGTCCCCTGCACTTGCATTGCTTCCACTGTAATCCATCTCAGCTCCAGTTCGTCTCCGCAACACACAACACCACCAGCAGTTTAGCTCAATACCCTTGCTGAACCTGGTAACCTATCTCAGAACCATGGCAAACAACATCCACTGAACCATGAACTGCAAGCGACCAAGGCTCAACTCGCATCTCAATTTCACCTCAAATGCTAGCCACTAGCTATTGCCGCAACAACAAAGACACCAAGCCATTAGATCATCACCGCCAACTTCAATCTGAGTACACCCGCAACATTTCATTACCATCCATCACCGGTGCTAGCTTCACCGCTTGCAATACCTATCCAGCCATGATGGCCATACCTCCTTTGCATTGTGCTTCTCTGCACCAGCTCTTTCTGTAGCTTGACACAACTCCAGCAGCACATAACCCTGCCATTGAATCAACTCAACTTCAGTTCCAGCTGCATCATTTCCCATTTCAGTCCACCACTCTCCCAACAATCCATACCACCAGCACTAAAGTCTTTGTCATCAAGACACACACAGACCTGAACACCAGCTTGCCTCATCCACAAGCACCATTCTCATTTCAACCAGCTAATCTCAATCAACAACACAATCACTTCTCAAATCTTTCTATCTGCACTTGAGCCCTGCTCAACTCTGCCATTGTAAACTGCAGCTACAACTGCCTTCTTCACATCCAACACCAGTTCCTCCATAACCCATAACCTGAGCTACAGGTCTCTCAGCTTCCATTCTCTTGTAATCTCAGCACAGCACTACCACAGACCCTTAGCATCTCAGTTCCTCCATCTCACTGCCATTCTTCATATCTAGAACTGCAGCACCATAGCTTCATAACTGGTTCTCAAGAACCATTACACTTGCTCCATCACCTTCAATTTACCAAACCACCAAATCTGCAAAAACCTAGACATACATCTATTCAGCAGCATCACCTCAGAGTCATCCTCAGATTCAGCCAACACCAGTACCACCTTCTCTGTTGCTTCAATTGAAAGCTACAACTCCAACCAGTCTGCAATTTCCATTCCAGTGCTAAGACCTAACTGCATCTACTTCATTCCCAGCTCTCTCAGTTCATTAGCTTAACAATTAATATCTTCTCAGCTTCATATTGCTCCAGTTCCCATGACAACCACCACAGAAACATCATTCTCAGAACCACCAAAACTAACAATCTCAGATCCCCTTCCCGAAGTTGAGTCTTGCTCAATATTTCCACAACTTGCTATAAAATCGAATCTACCAAAACCCAAAACTCCATTCATCCATCCAATTCGATAACAGCAACAATTATTTCTTGATTCACTCTCCGATCTCAGATGCTTCCACTTTGTAACCATCAACAGTGCGCTCAAGATCTTACTACAACTCCATAAAACTCATCTCGATCTGTTCTTCCTTGTCTGGGATTTGTATAACCACCACGAATTCATCTCTTCATCGATTTCTTCTACCAGCAACCACCATAGCTTCTCTCTGAATTAGGGGGGATAAGAGAAAATGATTTCTCTGAATTTTAGGTCATGTGTAAGAGAATGCAAGTTGATATGGCCACCTTGGTGAAACAATTAAGGGGTACCCATCTGGCAGCCCCCTTAACCTTAGCTATCCTGTCCGTAGTGCTCCTCCAACAGAGAGCTGCCCCTTAACCTTGGCTCAGCTCCCAATAGCATGTGAAATGACAATTACGCCTTTTTGACTCAATTTGAATGATTTCCGCTTCTTTTCCTCCGTGCGACTCCAAAGTACCTAATAACTCAAAAACACGCGTAAAGTACATAATTCACAAGAAAAATAACAAAGAAAGCGTAACTACTAAATAGTAAATTAGGTGTTTTAGACACCTATCACATGTGCAACACGTTTTTAGGCAAAGGGGAACCGATCCTATGGACATGTGCAACACATATAAGTTAGATACCATATATATGTGGGGAACCGATCCTAGTACCTAGTCAACCGAATTTTGGAAAGCTAGTGTGACTATGCACAATACTCACATGGAGGTATAACCGAAACTTGTTTTGGTAGAACCGTTAAACCCATGATTTGTGATTGAGTGTTCTTGATCAATCACATAGTTCTTGAAAATCAGATGAACCAATTCTAAACTTGTTTGGAAGTGTGTCAAATCGGTTTCAAGGTTGTAAGTATGAAAGAGGACTTACAAAGTAAGGATGTCGACATACTTTGAACATGTGTTGTAATGTTTATCTTTTATTATTCAAAGTTATTCCTTAATAGCTAATGGAATAAAATCCCAGGATCGAAATATAAATAAGTTAAGAATCTTTTAATTGAGGTTATTAATTTTATTTTAGAAAAATGAGAATTAGTAATGTGCATTTACTAGTTAAAGTTTTTCCAAAGAGATTTTCGGTCATTATTTTGGAAAGAGCATTTCCAGGAATTATGGAAACCGAATTAGGAATATATTGCATATATTGAGAATATTTTCAGTTTTGGAAATTCCTTGGTGTCCAAATTTTTCTTGTCTATAAATACTTGAAGTTTGCATTCCTAGCAAACTAATCCTTCGTAATAGCAAACTTCCTCGGTTGTGTTGTTACTGATGAAGCCGCCTATTCGGAGAGGAGAGTAACCTAATTAGGCGAAATCTCTTACGGCCGCTCAGTTAAAAGTCTTCTTTGGGATTGAGAATCTCTATTAGTACCGTTGGTGGGAAACTAGATAATTGCGGTTTATCTTGTGTTTTCGATTGATTTGATTGACTAATAGTGTTTGAACTTTGATTGCACCTAGTTTGTTTATGCTTGAGAATCTTCTCTTCTGATGTAAGATTCACTCAAACTAGATCAAAGTTTCGACATGGATCTTTAGACTGTTTTTAGTTCTAAAGACGATCTTGTGATAATCCATTGTTTATTGAAGATCTAAGAAGATTTGAAGACAAAGAATATATTGAAGATTTCTGATTTGGGGTTCATAATCTTTGGTGTGCACAATACTTGTTTCGGTATAAGAGGATCCAACTATAATCAGTTTATCCTTGTGGTAGATTGGATTGATTAGTTGTGTAGATCGGCATCAATACAATTCTTTGTGATTACAAGTATTGATTGCAAAATCTTAACAATTACTTCGGTAGTTGAGAATAAGATTAGATCTAAGAACCTGACGAAGGAGTTTATTGAGATAAACAGAAGCGCCTTTGTCAAACTCACATCACTTGGTTGAAGAGAGTTGATACCAAACAGATTTGTTGTTCATTTACTGTTTGGAATACGAACCAAAGGAATTGTTCCAAGTACGTGACTTATTCATAAGTTGGAGGCGTGGGAATACAAACGGAACTAGGTGAACTATAGGTTTAGTTGCTTGGTCTCAACTATACGAAGTTGGTTTAATTTTGTAAAACGGCTCAATCCCGAGAGTATTCAATTGCACAAGGTCCCGGGTTTTTCGCATTTGCGGTTTCCTCGTTAACAAAATCTTCTTTGTGTCATTTACTTTTATTTTCCGTATTATAATTATTTTATTATAATTAAAGTTTATTACACAAATGTTAATTCCTATTTACTTGATAAGCAATCCTATTGTGTTTGGTTAAGTCCGAACCTTTTTATCAAGTAAACATACTTCGTTGTTGTATTTTCTCGATCTCGTATCCATAGACGATCACACGAAGTGTGAACCGATTAGTTGCATTGTCTCGACTCAGTCCATAGACAATCACTTTCGAAGAAAGGACTTATAGGTAGGAAAAGTTTTAGTTTGAGGTATATTTGGGTACCCTCACCTTTTCGCCAATATTCTCCACTGTAGAGGTTGATGGAGTAACTACATCTTGACTGCTAGCTCCTTTTGATGGTTCACAAATATCAAATTTCTCCATGATTGTAGTATGAACAGATTTTGGTGTAGTGCTTGATGTTTTTTATGTAGTTGTGTCCTATGAAGAAGTTTTTTTAAACCTGCATTCCATTTGCAAATGTTCAACAATTTTACAGTTATCACAAAACTTAGGAGGTTTTGTTAAGATCACACTTTGCATAAATCCTCCAAACTTTGTCTTAATCCATAACTTGCTTGGAATTGTTTTTGCTAAATCAATATTCACTAACACTCTAGATAATATCCATTATCATAATTGAGAGTAGCTTCATCAACTTTAACTAGATCTCCTAGAGCTCTACAAATTGTGAAGAGAGTTTTTTCATCCCAATATTCTAAACTGAGTCCCGGAAGATGAACCCAGATCATTGCTGATGATGTTCTATGATTTTCAGGTCTAAAATCTGGAATCTAGTTACGAATCCATAATACTTTATTGAAAACTTCCCATTTCCCAGCTTTGATACTCATCCTGTCTCTCTCGTTATCAAGCTTAATAGTAAAAAAGCCTTTCCCTAGAGGAATCATTTTACATTGACCTTCAAGTTTCCATTGATTCTTCAGATTTAAAACAACATCAGAGAATTTTAATTTTAGAAGATCTAAGCGACCAATTAATGAAAATTTCCAAGCATCGCAGCGTTCTTCAGAATTATTTGTAAGATCAATTGATGGACTTTCCACCGGAGATGTAATCAGATCCACAACTTGATGAACCCATTTTTAGATTCAAGTTATTTTCCATTAAAGAGTAAATAATACCCTAATTAAACTAAGTAAGAAGTACGTTAGGAATTACAAGAACCGATGAAGAATTAAAACACCAATCATGAGATTCACCTGAAAATTCACCTGAATTAATGATGAACTACGCTGAAAACAAAGAAGAACGAAGAAAAAATTCGACTGAGTTGGTCGCCGATCCTCAGAGCTCAACTCAGGACGATCTCGAAATATGTGTTCCTTATCATGTCATATAATCGGAGATTTAGAAAAATAAAAAACTTCCGATTATGATATTCGAGAGACAACATTCTAACACTTTCAACCGATTGTAGTTCATTATTGTTACACTTTACAAAATTTTATATAATCGGTCGATATATCATATGATATAACTACCGATTATATCATATATCTTCACAATATTTTTCAAAAAACATGTACAAAAAGGCAACCAAAATACATCTTCCAAACATAACGATCAAACATCGTCATCATCCGAGGGGATCAATTCGAGTAACCCATCGGGAAAGTTGTTCATGACGCGATCCCAATCAACCATGTTGGACTCATATTATTTCACCCAATCCTTGGAATGGTTCGTTGGGAAGTAAGCCGACCACTCACTCAACGAAGGTAACATACAATATTTATGTACCCTTAAACCGATAAAATGCATGTCATCCACAAATGCCATAACAATTCTTCAATCTTTAACCGACTCGTCACAAACCGACCTTGTGGTGCAAACGTCATACTAATTCCATACTTAGGAGGAACAAAAAAATATACCACGCAATTCAAAATGTCTGCTAGGAGATATCCACATCTAGGCATAGTCATACAATACTTGGCTCCGATTGTGTTCAATCCCTTTCGACACTTTACACGCGCAACTAATTCTTTGAACTCTCGTTCTTTGTCGAAACTATTTCCTCGCCTCATCATCTCCATATATAAATCCTTGTCCTTCATCAGTTGTACCGCCATCTTATTTCTTAAATATTGGCATTGGGTGACATCTTCGATAACCACCTCTCTAAAGTAACCCATTTGTTCCGCAGCGACGTGAAACCCACAATTGCCATCCCCATCAACCTCGTTAATGGACAAAACAAATGGAACAATGAGCGGAGGGAGTTGTTCCAAATACGCTTCGTATATTGTATACGTGATTCGATTTGGTCTTCCATGAATATCCCTAGGGCAATGAAGAGTACCATGCTTCTCTTTTATAGTCACAATTTCCATTGGTTGGGTTTGTTGCGAGGCGCCCATTTGCTCAACAACTTCTTCGACCACCTCGGCTTGAATTACTTGAGAAGACTCCATAGAGACCTTTGGTCTCACTTGTCGTGCGGTTGGTAAACTTTGATCCTTTATTGGACGACCTATTTTCTTAGGTTCCGCCTCATCTTCAAATTCGGCTTCCGTATACTCGTGCCTACAAGGGTCTTTTTTTTAGACAAATGCTCCTTCAACTCTTTTCTTTGGATGGTCCTCGACACTTTGGTGTTTGGCCTACCCGACCCTTTTTCTTAATAGGTTCATCAACCTCCCTTAAACAAGGGTGAAGGGATTCCTCCAAATGGTGCATCAATATTTGCTTTTTGGCGCCATTTGATGTAGAGTAATGCTCGACTATTCGTGCACAAAATTCCGACTCCAAAAACGACGAACCATCAACTACCGGGGTGCTTGGACTGAAGGTTAATTGCTTCTAAAATGGATGAATATCATTTATGTCAATCACTTCAACATACCTACCCAACTTATGAAGACACGAGAGACCAATACCTATCATATCCTTGCAAACACAAACCGTATTATCGTCATCGTAAGCTTTATAAAACTTCAATTGTTCCATCATGTGATTATTGCCCATCTTGAAACTTTATGAACAATTCCCCTTAGAAGCAATATTTCCTTCATGTTCCATTAGGAATTGGTGTACACTAAATTGCATACAACCCCTAATCTTTATGAGATCACGGTTGGTGTATTCATGGATTGCTTCTTGGATCGACATAACTCCATTTTGACTACCAAGTAGTATTTTCTTTAATAGGCCATGAGAACCCTCCGTAATACTTGTCGACTTGTTCTTGAAGTTTCGATATTCATATGTCCATGCAAATACAAACCTCTCCTTATGCGGTGCCAACCATTGTGTTTTACAATACTCAACGGGTTTTGGGTAGTTCATTCCATATTCATCCTCAAATTTCTTCAAGTTATCTGTCATGTAACTAGTAACACTTGAACCTAACTAGTTGGTCTTTAGCCTTTGGGCTTTACTTCTTGCGAACACAAAGCCCATGCTTGGGTATTTTCTCTTATTTCATTTTATTTCCTTGCTTAGGGTTAATCATTGTTTGTTTACACCCGTTGGGTGATTGAGTAGAAAAGTCGACTATTTATTGGCCACCTGAGTTGTAAGAGAAACCAATGAGAAAATTAATGAAAGTTTAGGCTATTTCCTTAAGTTAGGAAGAGAATGTATTGCAGTTAGTGAATCTTCAATTCTGTTTCATGACAATTGGTATCAACCATTATTGATCCTGATTACCTGAAGTTATGACCGGAGGTGTTGATAAACCTACTACAATAAAAGAGGCTGCAGCTCGATTTGCGAGACTCATTCAGATCGGTTACAAACATTAGAGGAGGATGTTAAGAACATCTCTTCGAGGTTAGTTCCTTGTCTAATGATATCATTCTGTGAAAGAATCTCTCACCACGATCGTATTTCTCTGTCAACGATTGGGTATTCCTACCGATCCGAGTTTGGTAGGAAAATCGTAAAACGCCGCTATGGCGGTACTCATGAGTGATTCAACAACTGGGTAAATACTCTCGACACCCTAAAATCAATTTTCCCAGATTCGATGGTTCTAATCCTAGAGGTTGGATTCGTAAATGCAATAGATACTTTCAGTTAAACTCTATTGATGAACTTCATTAAGTAGATCTAGCTTTTATTCATTTTGATGGTAAAGCAGATTCATGATTTTTAGATTATCAAGAAGGTAAACCCTTCATAAATTGGCTTCAATTTCATCTGATTTTTTCTGTCGTTTTGAAGACGTAGCTTATGATAATTATGTTGGAAGTTTTAACAAATTGGCTCAAATCACTACTGTTGAGGAATATTATGAACGTTATGAGTCCTTAAAGGATTTAATGAAATCTCGCAACCCAAGTTTATCTGAAGATTATTATACTATGAGTTTTGTCAGTGGGTTAAAGGAGGAGATTAGTAATGCGTCCAAATGTTTAAGCCTACCTCAGATACTTATGCCTTCTACCTTGCCAGAATGCAACATGCCTCTGTTGATTTTCAATACAAACACCATAAACCATTTTCTAGACCTTTTCAACCGATTATTTACCCTCTACTTCCAAACCAGTTCTATCACCTCTCACCACCCCACCTAAACCATCTTTTTCTAACACCAAACCATTTGTTACACTTCCTCCTACGCCCACTAAACTTGAACCCAACACACCCCCAATTAAGCGACTTACCCCAGCTCAGATGAAAGTAAGAAGAGACATAGGTTTGTGCTATAATTGCGATGACCTTTACAAACAGGGTCACATGTGCAAGACTCAGAAATTGTTTATGTTGGTAGCCTCAGATGATGTTGCATCTCCTTCTTCTGAAGACACTGAAGATGATGTTGCATCTCTTCCTTCTCCTGAGTTGTCTACCATGGAAATATCTTTACATGCCTTAACTGGATTGGTAACCCAAAATACTATCGAGTACACGATCAACTTTATTCTCATGATATACTTATCTTGATAGAGGCAAGTAAAGCACCTACGTTTTATTGATGCTAAATTATGACCACTGCAACTCCCTATTGAGCCCACTTGGGTCAAATCTGGACGGTTACGATTGCCAATGGTGATTCAACTATCAGTAGAGGTATCTGCAATCAATTAGAATGGCATATGTAGTACTATCATTTCAGGGGTGATTTAAGAGTTTTACTACTTGGTGGTTGTGACATGGTTCTTGGTGTAGATTGGCTTAAACAATTGGGTGACATCACATTCAATTTGTCTGAAATGAAGCTTACATTCTTTCATCAAGGGCACCAGATCACTCTACAAGGAAGCTCCACCTTACCTTCTTGTAACATGATTAGTGGTAAATCCCTTCTTAAATTCTTAAAAAATAATACACCCATTATCATTGGCCAATTCTTTTCTGTTTCCACTATTCCCCTTGAACCAATTCATCCTGAAATTTCTTCATTGTTGGATTCATATGCTGATGTCTTTGAACAACCTACTTCTTTACCTACCCAAAGATCCTTGGACCACCAAATACCTTTGAAGCTTAATTCTTCTCCTGTATCTCAAAGGCCATATAGATGCCCTTATCTACAGAAGTCAGTGGTTGAAAAGTTGATCCAAGAAATGCTTGATGCTGGATTTATTCAAGACAGCCACAGTCCCTTTGCTTCACCTATACTTCTAGTCAAGAAGAAAGATGGCTCTTGGAGATTGTGTGTTGATTACAAAAAACTCAATGATATCACCATCAAATATAAGTTCCCAATTCCTTTGATTGATTATTTACTAGATGAACTTCATGGTGCTGTCATTTTTACAAAAATTGATCTTAAACTGGGTATTATCAAATCTTAATGAATATTCTTTGATATTCATAAGGCGCATTAGAACCCATCGGGGGCACTATGAATTTAGAGTCATGCCATTTGGCTTAACAAATGCACTGCAACATTTCAGATCACTCATGAACACTATTTTCAAACCATTCTTAAGAAAGTTTATTTTGGTATTTTTTGATGACATTTTAATTTATAGTAAATCCTTGGAGGACCATGCAGTGCATTTAACTCAAACTCTTTCATTATTGAGACATCATTCCTTGTTTGCCTACAAGAACAAATGTTGTTTTGCTCAGTCTAAGCTTGCTTATTTGTGGCATTTAATCACTTCTGAAGGTGTAGGCTGCGATCGACAAGATAGCTGCAATGCAACAATGGCCCCAGCCAACTACACTAAAGAAATTAAGAGGATTTATGGGTTTGACTGGATACTATAGAAGCTTTATCAGAGGTGATGGCAACATAAGCAAACCATTAACTGATATGCTGAAGAAGAATTGTTTTTCTTGGTCACCATCAACCTTACAAGCATTTGTAGCCTTTAAAAATGCCATGACATCTGCACCAGTCTTAGCTTTAACTGATTTCTCTCAACCCTTTGTTCTTGAGACTAATGCATGTTCTACAAGAGTTGGGGCAGTTTTAATGCAATCTGGTCAGCCTATAGCCTTCTACAGCAAACCATTAGGACCACAAGCTTTGGCCTTATCCACTTATGTGAAAGAATTATTGGCCATTGTCATGTCAGTTCAGAAATGGAAACACTATTTATCTCACCATCAGTTCATCATACACACTGATCACCAAAGCTTGAAGTACTTCATGGAACAAAAAATCACTATTGTGTTACAACAAAAATGGTTCATGAAACTTTTAGGTCTGGACTACATTATCAAGTATAAAAAAGGGCTAGAAAATAAAGCAGCTGATGCTTTATCCAGAATTCACCATGATGCTTCTGCTTGTCAATCTTTATCAGTGGCTCAACCACAATGGGCTCAAGACATCATTTCAAGTTACACTAATGATACTATTGTTCAGCAAGTCATCTCCCAGTTTATTATTTCACCAGCCCATCCTCAATACTCATTGCACAATGGCATTCTCAGGTACAAATCAAGAATTTATGCTGGCTCTTCCTTACAGATTAGACATCAGATTATACATTCTGTGCATTCTTCAGCTATGGGTGGCCATTCTGGCATGTTGGGTACTTATAACAGATCCATTGCTTACTTTTATAGGCCCAAGATGAAAGAAGATATTTTTCAGTTTGTTGCTCAATGTGATATCTGTCAATGCAACAAAACTGAACACTCTGCACCTGCTGGCCTTCTGCAACCTTTGCCAATTCCAGACACAGCCTGGCAACACATTTCCATGGATTTTATTGAGGGTTTACCCATGTCTTACATAAAAAGTGTTATCTTGGTAGTAGTTTGGTGACTAAGTACAGTCACTTCATTTCCTTGAGCCATCCATTCACTGCAATCTCTGTGGCAAAGGAATTCACGCATCACATTTTCAAACTTCATGGCCTTCCAAGCTCCATTGTTTCAGACAGAGATAAGGTATTCCTTAGTCACTTTTGGCAACATCTATTCAAATCATTAGGTACTCAGTTAACCCTCAGCACTTCCTATCACCCACAAACTGATGGGCAAACTGAGAGAACAAATGCGTGCCTTGAACAATACCTTAGATGCATGACTGGTTCCACTCCAAAATTTTGGATCAACTAGCTAGCCTTAGCAGAATGGTGGTTTAACACAAATTACCACACCAGCCTCAAGATGACCCCATTTCAGGCCTTATATGGATACAATCCACCTCATTTGGCATTTCCAGTTCAAGCTACGACTTCAGTTGCTGCTATGCAGGACTCACTACAAAAACATGTCTTATTAGTGAGGGTTATTTTTTAGGGGCGTCACAAATACTCACTATTTGTGAGGGTGTCTTGACCAACCGTAGGAAATACTAGGATTAGTCAAAGGAGCAGTTTTTATGGTCGGTTTCATGAATCCGACAGAGTAAATGATTTCTGTTTTTATTCTTTTTTCTCATCCTTATCCGTTGAAAGCCTAAAACAGATCTAACTTTTTTCCCCACCATTTTTTCTCCACTGAAGAATCCGCTGAAGAACTGATATCTAGGTTTTCTCTCGCGTCTTCTCTGTTACCATCTCGCCTCTTCTCTGTTACTATCTGCTCCATCTCTTTTCTATTATCATCTCGTCCATCTCTTCTCTGTTGAGGGAGAGAGTTATAAGAAAAAGGTGATGTTTTTACAGATTAGATTAAGGTTTGAATGAGAACCGATGATGAAGATAAAGATCGTGAGTCTGGGTTAGAGAAATGGAATGGAATCAGGGATCGTTGATGGTCATGGTGTCGATCCGTCTGTTGATTCAAACTCAACAGAAAGGTAAGTTGAATTTAGGGTTTCTTTAATTAAATTTTATTTTGTGTGAAATTGATTTATAGACTGATCAATTAGTGATGGGTTTGCTTTTAATTGAAGTTTGGATGATGTATATGGTTTAATTTCAGTTTGGAATCAGGGTTCATCCGAAATTAGGTTTTTGGTTATAAACTTAGACCAGTGTTCTTGAATTTGAATGATAGATAAAGAGGATCAGATAATAGTGGTGATTAGAAGAAAATAGGAAGAATAACTGAGCTAGTGGGAGTTTAGGTTTAATTTGGTGAAGGGGTTGAATTACAGGGGACTATTGGTGGAGTCAATGAGGAGCTGAAGACGATATGGTGGGTATGTAGTGAGGCTGTAATTGTAGTAAGCTTTCGTGTTTGTTAGGTTGTTTTTGTTTTTTGCACTATATGGTTTTAAATCCAGTGGACTACTTTGTTGACTGTGTTTTAACACCTTTTACTTGGTTTTCGCAAGAGTTCTCATCTCAGGAGAGTTCCACCGACAAGATGGAGATTGGAAACACTGGTATACAACCAAACAATAACAACCTGCAATGTATTAGCCTGTCTCCAGGATGTGAACATGTGGAATGCTAAGTATAATTAGTATATGGATAGCTAATTTTAGCTATTGATTGTGATCCACTATCTTTGTAACACATAATAATTTGAGTACAATTCATATTTGTGTGCAAGTGGATGAACTTGAGAAAAGGGTAAGTCAAATAGATAAGCGATTAACGCCAGTGGATGAACTTGAGAAGAGGGTAAGTGAAATAGATAAGCGATTAATGGTTACAAGCTTTTTTGCACTTCATTAATTCCTTTTACTTTATTGCAAAGTACACTAATTGATACACTAATTTAAAAGTACAATTCATCTTTATAAGCAAATAGCTCGTGCACATGGTTTGATAGAGGTATCGATATAATCAGAGTTTCTTTTCCATCATAATTGGCAAGTCAGTGTGGGTAACATGATACTTGCCCTATCATTATACTTATACTCACTTTATAATCATCCTTCCTGTTTTCATACTTGAGAATTGAAATTAAAGTTGTCATTTCATTTGGATGGTGATCCATTTGCATGCCGCATCTCGATTACGAATGGTTCAATGAGAAACGCAAAATAGAAGTCCGAAGGGTCACCTTATGCCCAATGTATACAAGATGAATAGATTTCAGTTGTCTTCAATGCATATTTCAAGCAGAATGGCTCTGTGTATTCTCATACTATAACCAGCGAGTATATCCTATATATCTTGTATGTACATCATAATACATATACTAAGGTTCATTGAGTTTTTTTTCCGTGTTTCAGGGGTTTGCAGATCTTGAATATGCAATGTTGCGTTACATGGGAGCAATTGATGACAACACTCCAGTTGTCACTTCTAGTAAGTCATTAAGTAATGCTTTTAATTTAGTTGCTTCTTATATATGTTCTTAAATTGCACTTAGTTCAGTTAAGGTTTCGATCTGAAAATGCACAGATGAAATCACCGGTTCCGGAAGCACTTGAAATGTTGATAAATTCTTGACCTCCTATGTTGCCATTTAATTGTGCAAGCACTGGAGCGGTGGATTTTTAGGGTACATTGCAGGCTAAAGTTTAATTCTAGATATTAATCTTAAGTTGGTGTCAATACGAATTTGCAGTTAGTATGATCATGTTGGTGTGTCTTACGCTTGCTTTGGAGCTTGGTTGGGTTTTTGGGTGGTCCGTAAACTTGTTCTAACAGAAGAAGGATCCATTGATTCAAGTGTATCTGTTTGCGTTGCTTGGTCAATTCGCTTTGTATCAGCTGTCATGATTAGTCAGGTGGTTTGGCTCATCTTTTTACTTTCAGTATTTGCTTTTGACTTGCATTATAAATTGATTCTTTAGTTATTATATTAGATCTTTTCCCTGCTTCAAGGTTTATAAAAAAATGTTTGAAATGGAATTTTCTTCTCTAATATTCTTGTCTTAATCTGGGTTTGTGCTTCATTTCATTTTCTTAGTTTTTTCTTTTGTTGCCAATTTTTGATGCGACATTCACTTTTTTTTTTACAGGCATCTGTTTAGAACAGCTAAGAGCAACCACAAAAGATCCCAGATTCAGGATTATTCACCTTATGAAGATTCTCACGATGATTATCAAACTGAGACACCAGTCTTCCCAGCTATCAGACTCAGGAATGTTTTTGTCAACCTTCCATAGAGTAGTGTGGAAACCCTTCCAAGGAGAGGATGTCTTTGAAATATTCGATTTTCGGGTGATGCTTCTACCACCAGCGTCACCAGAAACATCCCCAGATCGCCATATAGAAGATACATGGACGCAGGTATGTAGAAGTACTCTGCTCGCAATAGTTCTATTTTATATGCTTTCAACCTTGTTGGATGCTTGCTTTGGTATTATTTCGATATCGGGCTTCCATTTTTCGTTGTCCATTAAATCAGGAACTTAAACGATAATGAGACCGGCCAACACCAACTAGAAGTTGTCCTCAAGTTTTACGTGACACTAATACTTCTCTTGAAATGGTTTATGTTTGCGAGGTGTGTTCGCATTTTGTCCCAAGTCGTACCACGAGGCATTTTGTGTGTTTTTAAATTTAGTTATTACCTTTTGTACTATACGGGTTGTTCTTTGCCCAGATTCTATTTTGAATCAATTAAACATCTTAATTGACATAAATGTAAGTTTCTATGGTGCATCAATGTAAAACTTTGTTACAGATGTGTGATGGTGCAGATTTATACAATCTTAAGTTTAGTATCTGGTTTTGTGGGGAATTTTTTTATTTTTTATCTGAATGGTGTAAGAATTACAGAAACCGAAATCCGCACGGTGGCCGTTCTTAGGATAATTTTGAGCGACGGCGGACCAATTTTTATGACGGCCAAATAACGTCACAAATAATCAAAATTATTCGTGACGGTTGACCAACCGTTACAAATGAACCAAAACTGTCACAAATAACATTTGTGACCCCAGTAGTAACGACGGATGGTCGCCCGTCACAAATGTCTATTTGTGACGGTATTTTGACTATTAGTGGCGGTTTTTTCCTATTTGTGACGGTTTTTGCACCGTCACTAAAAGCACTCTGTTTTGTAGTGACTACCTTCTTGAGAGAGACCATATGCTCCAATTACTTAAAGAAGATATTTCTAAGGCTCATCACAGAATGAAGCATTTTGCAGATGGCCATAGAACTGACAGATCCTTTGCAGTGGGAGATTGGGTATTCTTAAAGTTGAAACCTTATAGAAAATCTTCTGTTGCCCTGAGAACCAATTTGAAGCTGTCTACTAAATACTTTGGGCCATTTGAAGTGTTACATAGAATTGGCAATGTAGCTTACAAGTTCAAACTACCAGTGGAGTCAAGAATTAACCCGTTTTTCATGTCTCTCAACTGAAGAAAAAAGTAGGCCAGCATATCACCACTACTACTACACTGCCACTAGTTGATGTTTCAGGTTCTTTCATAGTTACTCCAATAGCAGTTCTAGACTCCAGACATGTTCTCAGAGGCAACATTACAACCCTCCAACTACTCATACATTGGGCTGGAGCTCCTGTAGAAGATGCCACATGGGAAGATGCCAACCACATTCACTCTCAATTTCCATATTTTATCCATGAGGACAAGGATCTTCCAAAGGATGGGGTATTGTCATGTAACTAGTAGCACTTGAACCTAACTAGTTGGTCTGTAGCCTTTGGGCTTTACTTCTTGCGAACACAAAGCCCATGCTTGGGTATTTTCTCTTATTTCAGTTTATTTCCTTGCTTAGGGTTAATCATTGGTTGTTTACACCCGTTGGGTGATTGAGTAGAAAAGTCAGCTATTTATTGGCCACCTGAGTTGTAAGAGAAATCAATGAGAAAATTAATGAAAGTTTAGGCTCTTTCCTTAAGTTAGGAAGAGAAGGTATTGCAGTTAGTGAATCTTCAATTATGTTTCATGATATTATCTTCATTAATTTCCTCGGTCATCGACCAAACGATCTTGTCCCATGCTTTCATGAACATTTTCCAAATCATTCCATCCTCCTTCCACTTTTCTTCAATTAACCTTTTCTCTTCCTCTCGTTCTTCCACGGTTAATTTACTAATGCACTCATCCTCTTCCTTCGACCTCTTGGTACCATTCCTTGGTTTTTTAGCTTGAAAATGATGATGGCAATTGGATTTGAGGTTGCATTGAATGTGCAACGTACATTGCAAGTTTTGGGCTTCCGAAAACACTACCGCTATTGCATTCATTGAGGATTAATCGTTATCCGTTACAATAACCCTTGGAAAATTATCACCGTTATAAATGGACCTTAATGTCTCCAACATCCAAATGAAACTCACATTGTTCTCATGATCCATTAAACCCCATGCAACCGTAAACGTGTTTTTGTCTGAAGTGTGGCAAGCAATATTCAACAACAACATGTTATATTTGTATGTCTTATAAGTAGCATTTATCAATAAAATTTGATGAAAGCATTGAGCCAATTGGATCATTTCGGGATGTGCCAAGAAAATACGAACCACTTTACCATCCCTTTCTTCCGTTCTCAACGTGTAGTCGTGTAACTCCGCTAACCACTCCGATTATTGCATGACCGTTCTACCATCCCATTCCGTCTTTTTTATCATATCTAGGGCCGACATAATTGTAGACAAAGAAGACAAGTTGTTGGGGTCATCCGCCTTTATTTTACTTAAGATCGCACTCTCTTTTTGGATTCGCATAGACCTCACCGTCTCCATTTCATTTGGTTTTAGCTTGGGAACCATTACATGTCCAATTAGAGTATCCGGATCATCGTGGTTGTGACAACCATTATCAACTTTAAACATTTTCCACTCTTTACCTTCCATACCCTCAGACTTATAGAAGAAAACCTGAAATGGGCATCCTATCTTCTTTGTATTGCTTCGGTATTTCCTCTCCGTCTTCCTTATGTACTTGCTATTATTTCCCTCGTGACTATTTCGCTTCCCACCTCGCTCACAAATCATTTCAAATCGAGTTTCACCCACACGATTGTATTGAACTACCATGCACATCTTCTCTTTTGCCTTGTTCATAAGCCATTCCCCTGCCTCCGCCTTACTTGCAAATGACTAAATGCGCATATAACAAAACAAATATCATAAGCATAAGCATTTAAAATACATAATTTGAAAAAAGAAAGAAAGAATAGTAATGAGTATACCAAATCGTTTGCATAGTGTAGGGCAGTATCAGACCTCAAATAGAAATCATCAACAAACGCTACAATGTCCTGCATAACGAACCAACAAGTTTTATTATAATAATACAAGCCATGTAGTAAGTTTTCCTACCAATTGTTCCATAATCGGTAGACTATTGTTTACCTCAAAAAACAGATTTCAATATAAAAATGTAGACAGTTAACTGAGCACAAAAAAAGGAATAATCGGAAGATAAATATATAGTACAGCAACCGAATATCAAGAATCGGAAGATAACAAAATTAATAAACTTTCGATTTTCAAAGTTGAAGAATTACAATTTTTATAAGTTTGCAAAATTTTTATTTTGGGGCTGATGATATATTCGGTAGTTAGATAAATTTACAATACTACCGATTTTAAAAGATAAGAATACTGAGTTTTATAATTTTGGAGGAATTCGTTTTTGGGGCCATTATTATAACCGGTAGTAAATATACTCTACATAACTACCAAATGTAGATATTTTGGAAAATCAATTTGGGGGTTTTAGTATATTCAGTAGTAATCTACTTTCATGAAACTACCGAATGTACATATTTGGGACTCACTATGTTATATTCGGTAGATATGTAGATACATTATATACCGATTCTGGATAGTTCATGGCATTCAATGCATGCAGAAATCAAATTTTCTTATTTACAAATGCATACAAACGCATACAAGGTGGGTATTTGAGTTTCTTAACACAATACCTGTATGTTTGATGCATCATTACCATGAAAGCGTCGTCTAGGGCTTCATCTCCACAAAAGTTTGGATCATTCAACATATACCAAAAATCATCTTCTCTAAACGGTAGTGAACCTTCAACATTATGTTCTTCATGATGATTCTCACCTTCTTCTTCATATCCATCCATTTTTGTTGTTTATTTAAGAAAAAGTGGTTTTTCCTTCTTTCTCTTCTCTACAACTCAAAAATGAATTTTTTTTTGAAACAAATGAAAAAAATTTCCTTCAAATACATCACCCCATTGCAATCAGAGCAACCGAATATATTTTATCTACTGATTGTAATCGGAGGAACCAAATCTTATATTATTTACCGAATATTTGAGGGTAATTTTGCCATTACAATTACGCGAGATAAGGGCTGGCTTCAATTTACGTTTGGGTGACCCATTTTTGTTTTATTGTTGGCCCGTAATTCCTTTTGAGTGGCCCATAAAAATGCCAGGTATTATTGGGGAAGCATCCAGTTGGATTTATGGGGCTACATAGGATTCTAATATCCTAAAAGTGGTTAGGAGGAGACCAAATATGTGTTAAAAGTCATATTTATCCACCCCCATTCATTATTTTTATTACCTAAAATTAATTCAAAATTAAAAACCAAAATTAATCCACCAACCCATTTCTCTTTCTTCTTCTCAAAATCAAACAAAAAAACTTGTGATAAAAAAAATTCAAAAATTTCTGTTTTCTTCAACTCTTCATAGATTCTCAATTTTTTTTATTAAGGTTGATTCTCAAGAAGATAAGATCATGATGATTTGGATTGAATCCATCGTCAACTTATGATTCTAATGTTAATGAAGGTGTTGAACCATAAATTTAAGATTTAGTGAATGAATATGTCCAAACACCAATAGATCCTCTACAATGTTAAGAATTGAAAAGCCCACCATTTATTTTACCTTTAAATTGGTTTAATAGGTAAGATTGATGAATTTAGGGTTTAGGATATCTACTTCTGGGTTGATTACGGCTAGGAGTTCTTATCGACCTAGTCGTAAATGCTTGGTCACGGTTAGGACTCAAAGAACTCCTAGGCGTGAAGTACCAATCACGGTTGGGACTTTCCTAGCCATTAGTTGTTCTGTATCTGTAGAAAACTAGAAATTTTGCATGTACTTCGGCTATGAATTCCTCACTATAACTTTAGGGTCCCAGTCGCGGCATTAGTTTCCCTGTCGCGTGTTCTATCAACGGCTAGGTTTTGCAGTTTTTCTAGTGGTGTATTATTTTGGCGGTTTGATTGGAAAGCATCTTCCAGCTGTTAACCAGATTCACGAATAGGCATTATATTGTTTCCTAACCGTAACTGTCTGAATGAAAGTTAATTATTTCTCTATTCTTATATGATTATGCCATTTTTAGGAACCGAGGAAAGGGAAAAGAGATACATATTTCATAGCATTTCATTGAAACGGGAAGGCATACATATTTCAGCATATTAAACTTTAAAGAAAAGATCATTACATTGCAAATATGGGAATTAATAATAATGATCAAAATTAGCATACGTATTTTATTCCAAGACACGATAGCAACCATGAAGGTCAAACTTATTTCCATGGACATCCTCATAATTGGCTTCAGCCATTTCCCACTGAAAACAAATCAATTATAAGTTAGTATTATTCAAAACAATACTTGATGGAAGAATTATTGACAAACTTACTCTTTGAGCATGTAGCATATTGGGATTGTTTTCCTTTACGACTTTCATTTCCTCTTTGAAAGTTTTCAATAGTGGAAAGATCTTCCCGAATCTTTCTTAATGAGTTTCATTGATCTTCCGTTATAAATTTCGTCCAACGCCACAAAAACAATACGCACACGGTAACAAAAAGAATCAAAGGTTTCATCTATGTAAATGTTTACATCTTCGTGATATTTTACTAGCTTTTGCATAATTTTTTTTCGTTGGAGAAGGATCATTTTATATCAAAAAATGACTTAACGGTTAGTTTTAAAAAAACTAGGCGTTCCTCGAAAAAATAAATGACTTAACTCAATGCAATTACCAACTTACGACCAAGATCCATGGAAAGACCTCGCCGTATATGAACAGTTGGCTGGGTGTTAACCCTTACCAAGCCGTAAATTTGAACACATGTTTTGTAGATAAACTTGCGGCTGGGAAAGTTCAGATTTACGGCTTGATAAGGGTTGAAACCCAGTCGTTTCCATATATACGGGCTGGTCGTTCCATATATCCCGGACGTCAATCTGGGATTACATAAGATTGACCTGGAAAAGTTCAGATTTAAGGCTTGGTAAGGTTTAACACCTAGCCGATAATATATACACGACTCGGTCTTTTCATGGATCATGGCCGTGTAAATTGGTAACTGCATTGAGTTATTGCATTTATTTTTTCTAGGAACGGCTAGTTTTTTCAAAAACTACTCGTTGGGTCATTCTTTAATGTAAAATGACCATCTCCAACAAAGAAATTGTGCAATAACTCTCTCACAAACTCTCAACCTCTAATTGTTGCAAAAAAAAAGAAGAAACATGGTTACACGCTACACTACCGAAGAAGATGTTGCAAACGTTAAAGCGATGCTGACGGTCAGAAAGCATGACGAAGATCAAGGCATTAACGTGGACGGAAGTAATGATTCTCAATGGAACTGTGTATTTATGGTCTTGTGGCCATAGATGGTAATGAAAATGGAATACCAATGAACCAAATAAAGGAAAGGTTCTAGGAGATCTACCTAGAAATGAAAGTTTTAAGGGTGCAATTGGAACGGGTTAAGGCGAAGAGTCCTGAAGTGTCCCTTTTCAGAAGAGTGCGTATGTGCAAAATTTGTTCATCAAGTAAGTTTTGAATAATATACTAACTTAATCTTGACTTGTTTTTGTAGGAAGCGTTGGTTCTTTCCCAATACCAATCTATTCGTCGCAAAAAATTTGAGCATGAGCAATGCTATTGGATCACAAAAGAGTTTATTGAGAATTTCAACAAAGCTCGACATGTAATACTCTTAGTTTTCGTTTTTCCATTTAGGTATAATGGGATTTAATGCGGCTTAATTATGTAATGATAGCATTATCAATTGACTAATGGAAGTGAAAAATTGGATGAATTACGGCAATAAAATTCAGAAAACCAACCAGATTTATAGCAAGGTAAACCAGCCGTGATCCTGAAAATCAGACTCAACGGCCAAAATAACCTGTCGTAACTTGTTAATTCCCACCCGCAAAAACAAATTCCAAACCATGTATGCTACTGGAAAGCATGTTACGACCCGGAAATTCTAAGGACCCAGGCGATTACTAGTCTACGGTTTGGTCATGGTCCATTATCCAAACCGTAAATCTGATAATTTCAGTTGTTGGAAGCATTTTGTCAAAACGGCTAGGTCATAACTGCTTCAAACCTAACCGAAAATAACTAAACAAATTTAAACTCTTCATTTTTTTCTTTTAAGAAATTGAAAAAACCTAAAACACAACACAATAAAATGGGTTTTCATTGATTGAATCGCAAAATCATACATCTTTAGTAATATTGATAGGATAGAGCATAACATGTCAATAACGCTTATTTGTATAGGTTAAAATCATAGGTAGTATTTTCCAAGATTCAGTAACAATCATCTTGCTCAAACTCTTTCCCATGAACTGCCTCATATCGGTGTCGAGCCCTCGACCACTGAAGAAACAAATCCGTTATGTTAGATAGTGTTATTCAAAACTATTTCTAATGAAATAACTTATTAAAAAAACTTACTCTTATAGCACCCGACATAGTGGGATTGTCTGCCTTTATGGATTTCATTTACTTTTTGAAAGCGTCACATTCTTCTTAGACTTTCTCGAATCTTTCCTTAGATATTACCAAAGTTCTTCCATTACGATTTCCGTTCAGTGCCACAAAAACTATGAAAATACGGTTCCAAAAAGATATGGAAGTTTGATCCATGTCAATGTCCAGACCTTCATCATGTTGTCTGACCGTGACCCCTGCCCTAACATTAGCAGAATCTTCAAAATAAAATTAGGGAGTCACCATAATGTTTTTTCTTCTTTTTTTGGATGAGAAATAAATGAGAATGAATATATTAAAGCTTATAACTTGAATTTAGGTGAGGAAGAGATGATACAATGGTCTCCTTTTATAGAGTTTAATGACCTAATGTCTTCTTTTTTTTGTGTGTTAAAACTAACCGTTTAGGTCATCAACCATATTGGTCCAAGTAAAAAAAAAAGAAGTAATAAATGAATTGGTTGAGAGTGTCGACACCTATATAACCTTCACGGTTGGGTTTACAGCCGTGATATAGACACAAGTGACCATGTATGTTGATTCAGCTGGGGATTCATCTTCATGAAACCGTAAAAAGAATTACGGCCATGAGTTCATAAATTGCGGACTGTAACTTTTGATAAGCGACCTGGGAGAGTGCTTTTTCTCGGTCGTTAATAGGTATTATGGATGGGATGAAAAACTATCCCAGCTGTAACTGGTAATTGAAGCCCAAATCTTTTCCCAATTTCTAATGGATTTGAATCAATTAAAATTGCTAAAGGAGGTTTATTACAAGGTTTTCATGACTATTTTCAGGATTGGTTTCATCATCTCTTTCAAAGGTTTTCAAAAAAGTTCATCAAAAATCATCATTCTTCTCGTCTTAATCAAGAAAAAAGGGAAAACATGTTTTGATTTTCCGAAGATTAATAATTCTATAATGGTAATTAGTTTAGTTGATCACCCTAGTTAACACTAATCTAATCGGGGGCACTTTATCCATTACAGAAAACAGATGGCTAAGGGGTTATAAGAATTACTATTTCATGACCCTTTGTAGCCCCAAAATCCATCCGATTTGCAGCCCTATCATAGGAATCTGGATATTAAGGGTGTTTTCGTTGTATACTCCTCCGGTCCCTCAATATTCATTTCTAAATTTTGTCTCACTAATAGAAGACCTATATCATTAAATAAGCGGATGTTTCTAAAATTATCATTTCAATTGATTATTGTTAGTATAAGAAATATTTATAATTTGATACCCATGTTTATATTTGTTATGTAGGTATTTTAAAATGATTTCAATGTTATAATGCATATCCGTGATATAGTTTGAGAAATAAAATTCACTAATTTTTAGTTATAAGGGTATAACTATAAAAAATACTTAAAAAAAGTACTCATCTCCCCCCTTGCCTTAAGAATTGCGCAAACTTGAACTAGATCAGCTATTGCGGGACAGAGGGAGTATAAATTTTTGGGGCTTCTCTTAAAATAAGTGCTTAAGCTAACCAAATAGACCTCGATAATCATTCGACATAGCCCACGAAATTATGTATAATTATTATATATAGCCCATTAAATCACTAAATCAACATCAAAAAAAAAAGTTAATTATCTAATCAAATTTATGTAAGATATTAATGTTGTTTTAAGAATAATCAACACCCTCGATCAATTTTAGTATAATCGTGATTGAGAAAAAAAAACATCATCTTATAGCTTTTATCTTATAGCTCTTATAGATTATGTTTATGGAGTTATGAGAATGGTCTTAGGAAAAGAATTAAAACCTTAATTAATTCCATTTCCATTGACGTTGTTGTGAAAAAAATTTAAGCGAACAATTAGAAGATACATCCCGATAAATTTTGATGTAATCATGACTAAGAAAAATTTATTTTAGAGAAAATAAGAATTATGGTATATTCTGTTTTGGGGAAAAAGTAAGAATTAGGGTTTATATATAATTGTTCAATTTGTGAGAATACTAAACCTGGCTTAATTGGGGTATACCCAGATTACTTGGGGTATACCCATATTTAAATGGACCTAGTAAACTTGTTAAGGGGTGGTCAAAATTGGATTTTACTTTAATGCCCTTCAACTAATTAACTTAAAACTAAACCCTAAAATTAAAAACTAAAAAATTCTTAATCTTTCCTAATCTCTCTTCCCTTCCCCCTTCATCTTCTTCCATTTCTTCCATAAAAAAAAATCGTGAACCCAAAAATGTTGAAAAGAACCCTCTACCTGCAAAAAGAAGACTGTTAATGATGTCTAAACTCAAACCCATTATTGTGTTGTGTGTTTTGATGTTATATTAGGTTAGAAATCGAAAATTATGATTTCTGTGTCTTTAGTCGGCAAGGTCGTAACATGCATATCTTGCCGACTTTTCAAAATATCCATGGCTACGGTAAAAAAATTTAACAGCCGGCAGGGTATTTTTTGAAGATCTTGCCGACTAATACATGATTCCGTATTTTTCTCACAGCCGGCAGGGTATTTTTTGAAGACCTTGCCGACTAATACATGATTCCACATTTTTCTCAATAGCCGACATGGTATTTTTCAACAGCCGGCATGGTATTTTTTTTGTATACCTTGCCGACTAATATATGATTCCACATTTTTCTCAACAGCCGGCAGGGTATTTTTTGTTGACCTTGCCGACTAGTCGACTAGTATTAGTCGTCTCCTGTGTGTCAAAAAAAATAATAATAACGTCGGCATTGTTATTTAGAAAGAACCTTGCCGGCCAAAGTTAGTCGGTATGGTATTCATTCGTCGATCTTGCCGACTTTTCATACTTTCAGAACTGAAAGTGTTGATTTCTGATCTAATTTTGAGTATGATTTCATACAACAACTTTGCAATCCCCTTTTTAGAAGTGTTTGGGTACGTAGTGTGCTTTCATTTCCGTTGCAAAAGATTTTCTCAAAACAAAATATTTTTCATCAAAAATCTTCCCAATAAGTTCAATTAAAAAAAAAAAATTCATAATCAAATTCATAATTTGAGAAGTTTTAATCTACTCAATTAATCTATCTAAACTCAATTAATTAAGCTAATCAAATTTTTTAGTGTTAATTAAACAAGGGTATGTTAGCCATTTAGAAAATACATGGTTAAGGGGTGGCTTCTTTTACTTCAAAATGACCTAGTTTTTGTCTCATTAGGTATACCCCAATTAATCTGGGTATACCCCAATCAAGCCAGGATACTAAAAGAGAAATTGTAATTAATTTTAAGTATGATTAAGAAAAAAAAAGTTAGGGTTTATTTAGATTTTGAGTAAGAAGATCTAGGTTTAATTGTTAGCAAAAAAATTAAAACTTGTTTGATTTTTCATTTTAACTTTTGGCTTTTCATTTTAATTTTAATTTTTTGGGCTATGGTTAATAAAAGTGTGGGCTATATTTAAGAGAAGCCATTTTTGGACACTGTACAAATGTGATTGGGCTTGTTGCATGGTTCGATTTGTTTTTTTTTTATGTCAAAATCAAGAACCAAACCAATATATAAAATCGCATATTGAGTGTATTACTCCAGTTTTAATGGAGCAATCCTTAGTCAAGAAAATAATCTATCAAATGGTCAGATTATTCATTGAAATTCAACCACAATGGAGCCAACTGGTATATATAAATCTATTCTATTATTAAAGCCAACTCCCTTTACTATAGCAAAGTGAAGCTGCAAAAAATTTAGACTATTTTGCCCTTGTTTTTATTTATCAAACATACATAGTAGACATATTTGTGAGGGCATAATAGTAAATGAAGCTGCAAAATCTTAGTATTACACATCTACCCCTGTTAATATATTTCAAATGTACATTTGTATAAAAACATAAGGGCATTACAGTAATTGAGGGCTCTAGAAAGGAATCAAGTTCATCTTTACTGCAATATTATGATTATGATGGATCAGAAATTTCTCAAGTTCATCTTCTTTGCATCGACAAAAACCATCCCCAATTTGTAAAAATAACATCGTTATATTGATTCAATTGAAGCCTTATGCAACGCTCTTTATAGATCGAGTCCTCCTCTAAAAATAACATCAAGTGATCAATTACCTTTTTCTATTTGTTGGGCATATAAATCCGATTATGATTGAGGTGTTGGTGGTTAAGATTTTAATGAAAGAAGTGGAGCCGTGTAACAGAGGGAGGTGGTGGAAGTGAGACGAGGGAGGTGGTGAAAGTGAGCAACATAGGGAGGATGAAGAAGAAAAATCGGATAAGTTTAGGTTTAGGGTTATGATATCAATGAATGGGCAGGATCAAACAAGTAAAATGCACGCCTAAAATAAACGGAAAATGGGTCATTTATCCAAAAAAATTTAAAACATGGTTCAAATGGACGAGTAAAAATTATTATGGGTGAAATGGACATAAAAAAAATAGCAAGGATGAATCAGGATTCATCCTGGCTTAAACTTAAAATATAGCAATGATGAAACAGGATGCATCCTGATGTAAATTAAAAATAAGAAAAAGAATTTGAAAATGGGTATGATGAAACTGGTTACATCCTGGCTATTTTTATAGTTTTGTCCATTTAAACAGTATGAAAATCTAAATGTCTTTTTCACCCAGGAATTATTGATTTTGGTCTTTTTAACTAATTTTGTGTAAAATAAATTAAGATATGTTATAGCGCGTGCGAAGCACATGCAGTTAGTTCTTGTATCGAATAATCGACACACAAAAGAAGACCCATTGACTTCAAGAAACATCCACAAAAATGTGAAATAAACTTAACTGTTAACACGTCTGGTGTAATAGTGGTTTAAGTAAAACTTAGCTACTATTGCGCTTCAAGCGGAGCTGTTCGAGATGTGATTTTTTTTTTTTATAATCCAAACACGTGCAACTTGTCTTTTGCACAATAAAAACCCAGGGCATGCAATCTTTTAGTAAAAAATGTTTGAAAATTGATCTCTGGTGGAAATATAAAAAACTTGCAAACTCTAAGCTTAAACCAACTCTTGGACAAAGTGAAAATCGATGTGTTTCTTCTTAATTATTATCCAATACTGGAACGAAAAATCATATATAGAGAGATAATGTTGTCACATGACGAGTGAGAAGGTAGAGGCAGGAAAATCTTTAAATCCATAATTGACGTAACTCAAAAATCTCAGCCGCACCTTGATCAAAAGCTATACATACTCAGTTTTAGTCGAGCTTCTGGAAACTATATA
This sequence comes from Papaver armeniacum, assembly GCA_023531295.1. Classification (NCBI taxonomy): domain Eukaryota; kingdom Viridiplantae; phylum Streptophyta; class Magnoliopsida; order Ranunculales; family Papaveraceae; genus Papaver; species Papaver armeniacum. The sequence continues at coordinate 38,283 of JAJJWW010014911.1, forward strand.
TTCCGTTTTAGAAGGGAAAAAAACGGTTCAGTCCAAAACCGCTCAAAAAAGGACAGTTTAGTCCAGACCTAGTTGACTAGGTACAATTTAATCCAAATAATGTACAAAGACGCTACTAACCTTCGCACGCTTTTATTAAAGCACACGTGCAATCAAATGAATCAGTTTTGTAACTGACACAGTCTCTCTGATTGCGACACGTTAGCCCATAATTAAAAAACTAATTAAAGCGGCGTAACGGACAATTTCTTTAAGCGCACCATTTCGCTTTATCGAAACTTCGAGAAACTTCGAAGAAGAAAAAGAGAAAATCAAACCCTAGAAAACTCACGAGACTAAAACCCTAAATTCATCAAGAAAACTCGATTCTATGAAGCATCATTAGCATAATGTTGAAAAGAAACAAAGTAGTTTCTAAGAATAACACACCAATAGTTGAAGATTCATCATCAACTGAAGAACAAAATCCATCACTAGCAGGAGACGAAATCGCAAAATCAACGTCACCAACGACGAGATCGAAGTCGGCATCACAAGATTCAACACCAATTTCAACACCAACACCAAAATCAGTAGGTCCAAAAACGAGATCCAAGAGAAGTTTAGAAGTACCAACATCAAAATCAGTAGCAGAAACCTCAAGAACATCACCAATTAAGAAGAAACCAAAGACAGCAAAGCCTTCAACGAGTTAATGGTTTGTACACCGCATTTTGCGTATGCTCTGTCTGTTTTTTACTCACTATACGTATGTGAGTGTACTTGTTTGTACACCAGCATTTTTGTATGAGTATCATGTGCTATGCTTCTCTTTTCTTATTCTCATTCGTCTATTTTCGTAGATACAAACAAACCTTATAGAGCAGGTTTTAATGCAATCAGTGAGTTTGTGAACAAGCACTTTGAAAAGGATGGAGAAGTACGTAAAAGGATCGTGACAAAGTCCGGTTCACAGAATTTCGATTAGAGAAGCAAAAAGAGAGCCCTTTTGGCCTGTAGTAGATGCCTTTATTAACAAGAAAGCTGAAAAGGAGGAGGAGGAAAAATCAGAAAAGAAAAAGGAGAAGAAGAGAGATGATGTTTGGTTCAAGAGTCCAGAATCAATCTTGAAGATTGTGCAAAATTTCCGCCATGATCATTCAGAAAGAAATTTTTGTAGAACCTAACAAAAATTTTTGTAGAACCTAACAAAAATTTCATTTTTTTATGTGGTACACATGTAAAAAGACAGGAAATAAAAACTGAAGTTCACAGGAAGGTGTACAGAATGGTACACATGTCCTGGCACTTATTATCCACGCCAAAGAAAATCGAAAAGACATTACCAAAAGTAAAGATCAAACACATAGAATCTTTTGAAAAAATGAAACATAGAAAAAGTCATCAAATCATGGGGCGGTAGCTCTGTTGTGGTGACCAAGTGTGAAGCACTTTGTGCACATCATTTTCCTCTTTTGCTTCTCATAAGGATGCACGATTCGTTGTGTTCTTCGCCTACTGGTGGAGGAACAGGGAATAGGAACAATAACCCTATCACTAGGATCATAAGTCTCTGCGGCTTGTCATAATTGGGGATTGGCAAGATGATCTCCTGGTATGTCTGTTATACCACTCGGTGGTGAAGTATGGCTCAACAAAATCATAGATGTCTTCTCTAGTAGCTTGAATTACGGCACAAGCATGTGCACAAGGAAAACCATTAACTCGCCATTGTGACATGTACAAGTTTTCTGCAATAGATCTACGAGAATGAGTCCGGGGGAGACCCGACTTCATACAATCTTTCCATGGACTGAACAACGGTCCAAGTACGACCAATGTCGATGCTTTCCTTTAGTAAAGCCTCATATTCAGGAGTGAGCCTAGTGTTGAATGTTTCCAGACCTAGTATCCTTCTCTGAGACATTTTGTCCATAACCTTCAAACTGACATGATAAAAACACAAACCATAAAATCAAAAACATGTGTACAACAAAAAGGAATACAGATAAAACGTGTGTACAACAATGTACACATCAAGGAAATCAATGTGTACAACAATGTACACACAGTTGGATACATGTATCTACAGATCAAAGTAAACACATGTATGCAGAACAATGTAGACATAGTTGCATAAATAAAAAACTAAACATAAAACTCACCGTATCGCATCGAGAAGAACAAATGCATGCAACTTTTTAAAAGGAAGAACCCAGTTGTTGAAGGACTCAGCAAGAGTTGAAGAGTGAGCACCATATCTGCATACAAGGAAAAACGCATTTGCCCATTTCTCCTTTGGAATATTCCTGATATAGTTAGCAACATGCCCAACTCCAATTGCATGCATTGACTTCAAAGCTTCTTCAAAGTTTCTTTGGTGTGTAAGAGTACGCTTGACTTTGTAAAACAAATCAAGAACGGGCTTCGAATTCGCATCACACGATCCAATGGGGAGATTGCATTTGATGTGATAAAAGCAATAGTTTGTGATGTGAATTAGGAAAATATTTTGGAATGCCCCTGCAAGAGTCCTTCTCCACGATCACTAAGGAAAACAATCGGACGATCATCGACCATCGACAATAGTTTTTGAAGATTCTCCAGAAACCAAAACCAATTATCTTTGTTTTCAGACTGTACAATGGCAAAAGCAAATGGGTAAAACTCATTGTTTCCGTTGATACATGTTGCATCCATAAGAGTACCCCTGTATCTACCAGTAAGAAAAGTAGCGTCCAAGTAAATCATGGGCCTGAGATACTTATAGCTATGCTTGCAAGCACCGTAACAAACAAATATCCTCTGAAATCTATTTGTTCCATCCTCAACTTCAAACTTCACATAGCTATCGGGATTAGTTTCCTCAATTGCTTTGACATACCAAGTAAAATCACTATACGACTTCTCATCATCGCCATCTGTTCTTCAAATACGGACTTCTTTCCCTCTACGGGCATGGTGATACTTAATATTGGACCCATAAGTTTTCTTGAAAAGTGATATGATCTGATTGGGTTTTAAGCTAGGATCACCCTGTAAATTTTCAGCGATCAAATGCTTGATTAACTTGGTTGTCACCGCATGACTCTTCAACCTCAAACCAACACCACAACTACACAAAAATAAATAAAATGGAATAAGTAATATGCACCACAATTCACACCTAATAAGATTTCAAAAACAACAATATTAATATAAACAAAAACCAAGCAAGAACATGTATTTTAAGAGTACAACAAGTACAGTGCACCACAATGTACACCTAAAACAAATCAACATAAAAACTGCAAACTAATAAGGTACACCACAATGTACACCACAGGACTAAGGAGTGGGTGACTCGTAGCAATTTCATGTGTTGGTACTTGACACTACTGACTCCAACATCAAATGGATACATTGTTGAAAAAGCTGGTATGGACGAGAAGAGTACACCTAAAACAAATCAACATAAAAACTAACTTGAGCAAGATCTAAGACTCGTAGCGAGTGCACCACATATACTTGTTACAAGTACCAACAAGATCTACATGTGTTGGTACTTCAAAGACTCTACTCGTAGCGAGTGTACCACAATGTACACCTAAAACAAATCAACATAAAAACTAACCGAGCAAGTAAACTAACTATTTAAACAATGTGGACTAGTATGAAAACCACTAACCTATGAGCGTTAGAATCTTTCGGACGAACCGAGAAGTATCACCATTCACAGGCCCAAAATGAATCCTCCAAGCACAACCATCTTCTTCGCATTTTGCGGTAAAACGAGTTCTATCATTTTTAAGAATAATAGGCTTGTGACCGGTAGCCATCTTGTATTCATCAAGAGCAATCCTAACGACTTTAACACCACCCACGAATTCTCTACCAATCTCGTCAAATATATAATTCCATTCATCGATAATAAGAGGCTTACCCTTGTCCGCATCATGATCTAACACCCTTACCATCTTAGGACTTTCGGTTAAACAAGCGGACTTAGAACAAGAAGCAGAACTACTGCTGCAATCAGACTTAGCACCAGAACTACTGCTACTACCATACTTAGAACGAGAAGTATGATTCAGAATTATTCCCACACGCAATTACACATCTTCGTTATCGATAAGAATCATGAAACCAATTAAGCTTTGAAGTTGTATATCACCTGTCACATAAACTACTTGAGCATTGTCCATATAACTGAAACATATACTCCCATGAGACAAATACCTCCAGTGCTTGCATGTTAAATGCTTCAATTCTTCTACGGTTATTTTAGTATTAACACGAAAACAATGAGAATGCTCACCATGATTCAAAACAAAGCATTAATGAACTTGTCAGGCTTATTTGGAACCCCTACATATTACAAAAGAAATGATAATAAAACATCTGAAGCTTCAAAATTTATAAAACCTAAAAAGTAAACGGTGTACATGAAAGTACACATTTAAAAAATGCCAAAAACATCAACTAACGTTAAACCTAGATAAAAATACTCCATCAATTAAGCTCCGGAATCTTAATGGAACAAAAAATAGAAGACTAGGATATAGTATCACCGTCGATTTCTTATCATGCATCATAAAACTAAAAAAATCAACATCAAGTAACAAAAATCGAATTTATCTAGTTTTTACAGTAAATCATCATCATCAAGAGAATCAAAAAGCTAGTATATAACAAAATATCAACTCAAGATTATACAAATTGATATCATCAACTCATAAACTCGAAACTCGAGAAAAACTAAAAATCGAAACAAAACACGAAAATTAGATGAAATACAACCAAAAGAAAACTAACTTTGAAGTTGAATTCTGCTCCATTAGAAATCAAAATCCAATCTAATCTGGATCGATCTATCTCTCACTCTGTGGTTTCTTCAAACCCGAGATTAAGAATTTTGGACTATAGAACAAACAAATCTCTACGAAACTGTTAAAGATTCTTTGGACTAAGAACGTATTCGAGTTGAAGTATGATGAAGAAACGATCAAAATCTCTCTCAAAAGCTTGTTAAATCGCCTCACAAATCATCTCCGAGCTGCATCCTGTTTTGAATTGAAGTTTCAGATCCAAAAGTTTCGATTTCAAAATCACAGTTTATATAGAAGGAATCGTTCGAGGTTAATTATGGTATATCCAAAACTCGGAAACTCGGGAATCGTACGCGGTTTTGGACTAAATCGTCCAAGTTTGGACTAAACTGTTCTGAGCGGGGTTTTTTTGGATTAAATTGTACTGGGCTTCAGATGGATGGACTAAAGCGTCCTAAGCCCAGTAACTTTGGGACTAAACGTCAATTTCTACTTTTAGAAGACCAAGAAACTGGATCGTTTCCAAAAAAAAAAAAGAGGAAACCGAAGTTGACTTTTTATCATCTAGAGAACCAATCCATTACGCATCATTAAATCCTTTCATGACTTGTAATTTGTAAATTTTGGGAGAAAATTAAAGAGCCCATGATCCAATGTGATTTTCACAAATATGAGAATCTTCTTAGCTGCAATCATGTGAGAAGCGGTAGGTATATGCATAAACTAAAAGGCCCGATTAACGAGAATAACACAACTCATACGGGAAGCGTTAGGACTTAGGTTTATCTAGCGGTGGACAGACCGCGACCGATCCAACCGTGGCCAGACCCCAACCAAGCACAAATGTGCCGAACCACGGTTTACCCACCTACGGTGGGACCGCAACCCGTACCGACAACCAAGTCCAACGTCCAACACCGGCGGCATTGATGGCCAGGACACTGGCTTATCCGAGTCGAGCCACTTGCCTAGACAAATTGCTGGCCAAATGTGTCTAACCTAATTTTGTGAGGCCTAACTCTACGAACCACTTTGCGGTCCGGTTTGCAGCCTAGGGCCCAACATAATTCTGCATAGCGTTTGATAAGACCATAAGATGTGTGGAAATTCCCCTGTTCATTTTCGAGTCTTTTTCTTAAGGTTGTCTAGAATAACTCAAATTTGTTATTCTGTCTGCTTGTTGCTTTGTGCGTTAAACAAAGCAAAGCAAAGCAACAAGTAGATTTTAGGCGCAAGGTTTTAACGAGAAAGCAGTGAGTAGAAGTAGTTTCATCAAGATCTCTCTGTGTTGCACACTTTTCCTTCGAGATGGCTTTATCGAGATTTTAGGCGCAAGGTTTTAACGAGATAATTATTGTTAAGCAGTGAGTACCTATCTTATTATTTCCAGAAATTCAATTCAATATTATTTTTATAACCCATATTTTACTAAAATTGTTCTGAACTCAATTGGATTTTCAAGATAACACCATCATTAGCACTTAGTTTATGAGAAGTGGAAGCCGGTGTAGAAAAAGACTTGGCACCCACCATGTTCAACTAAGAAAGCAGGTCAATGGAATATTTGATTTGATATTAGAATTGTCAAGACACATTTTTCTTAACCTCAAAAACCAACAAAAAGTGTAAAATCCCAAAATCTTAATAGGAAATTGAGTACCTAGAGTTTAAATTATATGTGCATAGTGAGAAGCAAAAATATAAGTAACAATAATGTCATCACCATAGACTAGGACAATGGTAATAAATTTGAAAAGGAGTGGGCACCAAGTACACCACCAACGTTTTCGTTTGGCAACCTATATGGACGAAACCTAATACAATCATAGTAAGTCAAGGTAAAGACCTTGAATAAGATTGTATAAATTTGAAAATAATGTCATCAAGTTAGAGTTTTTCATTTTTGCTTCCACATGTCAATATGTATAGACCAAAGGTCCGTGTACCTGATTGTGTAGAAGAGTTTTTTTTGACGATATCGAAAATCATTATCCAAGATAAATCTAATTGTATCCAGATTGTACCAACTACGAAACTTATAATTTATCTTTCAAGGTATGAATTCAACAAGAACGAATCTTTCTTTTGATCTCATATAATAAGGACATAAACTTCCTAGATTAATTACGTACTACTTATGTTATTCTTATTATAAAGATAAACAATATAATGCGGAAAAGGAAAAACAACAAACACCAGAAATTTTGTTAACTAGAAAAACTACATCTTCAGAAAAACCCCGGGACCTCGTCCAACTTTGAACACCATATCGTATTAAACCGCTACAGAACTAGCCTACTATCAGACTTTGAATTGGAATGTAATTGAAACCGAATTAACCCTTTTACAATTCAACAACAATTATGTTACTTACGTTTATTAAACCTCGCAAGATTCTACGCACTTGATTTCCTTAGCTGAAGTCCTTCACATCCTAAGGGTTGCTTCAACCTCAGTAAATACTTTTCATACCTATCTTCCTCTAACAGAAAAACATGTTTGATTCTCCTTCAGATATACAATCAAGGTATGGATTACTAACCTCCTCTCAAAAATAATCCAAACAAACCAAAGAAGAGTTTAGATATCTATCTTGTTCCTAATTTAAGATATTTGAACTTCAATAACCGGTGGAACAAGATCCGAATACAAGAACTATCAGGTAAAAAATAGTCTGATCAGGATTCATGAATCCCTAAGTGAAGTCTTCAAAGCCGTATCCTAGAATACAGTTTCGTAAAGTAATCTAGGTTATAAAGGACAATCCTAGCTTTGAAACTAGGACACAAGAGTGCCAGGGATTAATAAATCATGTTGCAATAGTCTCTTTATTTATAAATTTTTAGGGCAAAAAAAAAAAAAAAAAGCTTTGAGTTCAAGCTAAGGTTCGCTTAAGATTCAAGCAAACACTTTCTTAGTTTAATATGAATTCTTATTATGAATTCAAGTAAGCATGCAAAAAGTTTTCCTTGTACACAGAAGAATATGCACAATGGTCCAGGGTTCTGGAACCATGCACAATGATAGTCCATAGTAGAAAGTATGCCTTTGAACTTACAAGCACTTAGCGATGTTTAATAACACTCAAGACTAAACAATAATCCAAAAGTCCAAGGTGATTTTGTGAATAAAGTTGTCTTAGAAGTGTCTATGAGAGTTGCATCAAAAGCGAACAAAGTCATGTAAGACAGTTCATGACCTTCTTCTAAAGTAGAATTGGATAGGTTTGCAAACTGGGTTTGTAAAACTTTGTCAGTTCGCGAAACTAGACCATTTGGGTTTGCATATTTTGGTAGTCCGCGAAGTAAGGTCACACACAGGGGTTCACAAACCTACCCCCATTTCCGAATTCAGATGTATACGATTTGCAAACCTATACAATTCACGGAATTCAGACTGACTAGGTAATATATACAAGTATGTGTACCTTGCGCCAAACAAATTTATTTCTCTCATACTTCAAATTTAAAACATTCCCAATAGCCATAGATAATATGCTCTGTTGCTTGGGTAATTTCCAAATGATCAACTTGAAACAGAAACAGTTTGTGAACAACAAATTGTTCTAACTATGATTACTAAGGATTTATGAATATCCATTGCTTGAACAATATTTTGAGAATTTAACCAAGACAAGCTTGAACTCGAAATTTCTTCTTTGCAATATTAAATCTACTAAAATCATACGACATAATCTCATAAGATAGCGTGGGATATGCAATGAGTAAACATGATAAGTAAATTTTCGCATACCTCTTTGTTAATGAAGTTATCGTAAATGTCTTCGTTTGTTTTTCAGTCTTTAATCTTCGAGGGCATTCAATGATGTCTGATACTCAACTATCGTACTCTAATCCTAGTCCAAGACTTTACTATAGTAGACTAGAAATCAAGATATAGTTATATCTAACATTAACTACAAGATTGGGAAATTTCTATATTGGTGAAAAAGGCTAGCAGTTGGAGAACCCAGTTCACGAACTGTGTCCACCTGAGTTCACGACCCAAGTAGGCTTGGCGAACTCGGTTCATGAACGTAGCATCCTGACTCGTGAACTATGCCTTAAGGTTCATGAATCGCTTCACCAACGGTTATAGTAAATGTTAGCAGATGCTCAAAAACTTATTTTTTAAATACGTTTAATATTGTTATGACTCTCATAAACACCTCTAAGACATCATTGATACTAAAACACTTGTGTATGTGGATCATAACTAAATTCTTAAGTATTTAAATGAGCATCAATTTTTTTATTAGTTTATAAGGTATTTTTGCCAGAATGGTCATTATACACGGTTTCGTAACCGGACCACTGTGTTTATTCTTCTATGTGATTTCCAGACTAATTATCACATGCTTACTTGGAAACCTAATTAGAGTTTTATTTAAACAGAGAAAGTGTTTGCTTGAATCTCAAGTTATCTTAGCTCAAATTCTAAGAAACCCTTAGTCTTGAACATCTATAAATAAAAATACTCTTTCAACTTGGAAAATCAATCCCTACATATTGTTTCCTAGTTGATAGCTAAAGTCATCCTCTATTGACCTAGGTTTCCTCTGAGAAATATAATTAGGTATATGATTTAAAGAATTCACTTGGGGATCCGTGAAGCCATGTCCGGATATCTTTACCTTGATAGTTCGTGAATCCTGATCTTACTTTTTCTGTTATCGAGGTTTTCACAATCTCTTTCAGGCATGATAGATAAAAATCACAAAGTTCTCTTCGTCTCTGACTTCATGATTTCTTAAGATAGATATATGAAAACTTTTCTTAATTGATTAGATCAAGATTGTTCTTGAGAGGTGTTTAAAGATCCAGGCTTCTCAGCTAACTGAATGTAAGTGTTCCAGATTGTGAGGTTTGCTAGCTTTGTCTATTGCAAACATATTTCCAAGCTTTGATCTTTGATCTAACGGGAAATCAAATAGGATTATCTGTTAAAGTCAGATTGGTATCAAAAGTCACTTAGGTTGAAGCAACTCTTAGGATGTATATGAAGTCGGCTTCGGGAATCAATTGTGTCGAGCCTTGCAAGGTTTAAGAGACCTAAGGAATGTGACTGTAACTGAATCGCTTGGAGGGTATATTCGGTCCCAACTACATTCCACTATGAAGTCTGATGGTAGGCTAGTGTATGTAGTAGCTTAATACAATTTTGTGTTCAAATATGGACGAGGTCTCGAGTTTTTCAGCTATTGCAGTTTCCTCGTTAAAAAAACTTCTAGTGTCTTGTATTTTTCCTTTTTCGTATTATATTGTTTATCTTTATAATATTATTTACACAAGTAGTACGTATTCAATCTTAGTAGATACGTCCATATTAATTGTGATCGATTACGAGACTTGTTCATGTAGAATTCTTATCTTGAAAGATTGATAACAAGCTTCATACATGGAAGAATTCTGATTGGATTATTTGGATATGACTCAAATTGATCTTGGATATTGATTTTTAGGATCGTCCAAGTACTCTTCAGGTTCAAGGACTCCATTGTCTAGACTTTCTGATTGACAATAGATAGAGATATAAACTTTATGTGCATATTGTCAAGGATCATTAAGTTGGCGTACTTGCAATTGTATTAGGTTTTGTCCATACAAGTTGCCGAACGAAAAAGTTGGTGGTGTACTTGGTACCTTCTCTTTAAACACATCTTCCATCACATTGAAAACGTCTTAACAACCCCTTTCCAAGCAAACAGAATCCTGCAATTTATGACCATTAATCCCGTATAATGCTACCCTATCCAAATAGTACTAGACATCATAGATCCATTTTTTCATTATTAGATGCATGATAAGCTAAACAACCCACCTATTGCAGGCCAAAGAATCATAAATATCCACCCACCCCCACCCCCCAAGACAGTCCCCTAAACATGATTATCTGACCACATTCGAAATCCGTAAAATATACTACTGCATCCAGATGCAAATGTCTGACCCCAAATAGCTAAAAATGTTATCAGAATCCCCTACCATTTACCAATTTCCTGTGGACTTTACTTTCCAAACACCTAGGAATTGCAGGTACGACTTCAGAGGAGGATATTGTGATGAAAATGATGCAACCATTAGGTATGACCACAAATATAACAGCCGAAACATGCGCTTTGCTAATGGCATCCAGAACTGTGCCAAAAAGAAATTTCCCAAAAATTCTTTTTGAAATAGACTAAAAAAACCTCATTTATTTCATAAGCTCTTCTAATAAACCACCTTTGTATATGACTGGAATGATCTCGGAAACAAAGCAGAGAATGCGTCAAATTCCACGCTGCGCTATCCAACACAACTATAAGGAAGAAAACCAAGCAGCCGACAGCTGGCCAACTAATAGACACATTTTTGTGTCTGAATTGTTCCCAATATTCTGTAATGTTGGTGCTCGATTTTGTACTAATTTTGGTATTTTATGTGTTTGTAGGTATTTTTGGGAAATAAAACATTTTTGGAAATTCGGCTTGAAAAGTTGATAAAGACACCCGGAGGGCACATGTTATTCGGACTCTCAGTTTTGGATAAGGGACACCCAGTGTTATTCGCACCCCAGAACCTGTTAGGGGCACCCCTTCTTCTCGGTTTAAAGAAAGGAATTTGGCGGGAAAAATAGTTTCCTCGCCTGCGTATTTCTTGGATATGATTTGCATGAGATTAAGTCGGGAATTTGGTCAGAATATGATTGGGAATTGTCGTGTTAATGTTAAACATGGAACGTATGTTCATCAGATACGATAAAACAGGGATTAATCTTTGTTTTAAACAAAACATGGGAGGAGATATATTATCAAGGTTGGACTGGATTTTGGTGGAGACTTTGTAGGAGTTTGTCTCGGTTTTGGATTGGGATAATCCTTTTTCAGTTAAACAGGATAGGTTGATGAGATGGATTCAAAGAAAACGGGAAGTAGGCGTAGGTTGGTGTAAGTCAGTCCACAAGAGTATCGGATATTATCCCGTGTTTCCTATGTTTTTAACAGAACTAGGCGTGAGTCGTCAAGAGTTTGACCCTGTAATGCACGTGTTTGGAGTATGTAAACACAAGCCAGCTGCGTGAGGAGTTAAAATAGAGAAGAAAATCCAGTATCTTGCATGGAAGTAAAAGAAAATAGTTTTGATTGATTGACGAGATTGTTTGGAGTTATAGGGATTTATTCTCGTTCCAAATGGGTATATATACGCTGATGGGATCACAGAAGGGGTATGGAGAGTTAGGGGAATAAACAGAGTGAGAAAATTAGAGTTTCAGAGCAATTCTTCTGCTGCTGCAACAAGATGAACATGAAGAACATAATACTGTGAGGAACAATCGTTTTTAGCGTCTTATATTTTATATTTTGTAACAGTCCATTAGCAACGCCTAGCTTCAATTCACAACACATGTTTTGTTCTGCGAGTCTGTGACGCCCATAAAGCGTTGCAAACTCGCTGCTTTGATCATTTTCTCTAATTTCACCATATTAAGCACCTCTTGAGCAATAAAAATATATTTTGAGAGTGTCTACAATATGCAGAGCTAGAACCCATCTCTGGGATGACGGACGAAGCTGAATTTCATCATGTGGTAAATTTAATTAATTCCTTAATTACTATTTGCATTGTTTTTAATGAATTATGATTTCTATTAATTATTTGTTATTTTGTTTGATGTCGCATGCTTAGTTTTAATTACTTTTGAGGCGTCATGCTCAAAACTTACAACTAATGTTTTATGAAATCTACTTTGGCAAAGAATAGAGTTAATATTTCTTGTGTTTGGAGCTATAAATGTCAAGGATTAATTTCTAAAACCCATGTATATGAAAGGCAGTGAATCCCGAATCCCAGTATCTATCCATCCTGCTACTATTTTGTGTATATATTTTCTTATTTTTATTTATTTTCTTATTAAACCTGAAATCAATCTCATCAAGTTCGAGTGAATGACAACTATATTTACCACTATTAAAATTCGATCAATTTTAGGCGTCGCTGTCGGGGACTTGTGTATAGATTTTTTTTTAGGATTTATTTTTATTTTTATTATTTTTGTTCTTTTTTACGCGTTTTGGTATTTCTTGTTTACTTTCAGAATTGGAGTTGAGCTAAATAAAAAGAGAGAAAGTGTTGAAAATAAAAGCGAAGCCAAAGAAGGAAACAAAAGAGGAATCCAAAAGGAGTGAAGAAGAAGATTTTGTATATAGTTATTTATTTATTTTTATTTTTTTAGAAAGTGTAATTAGGGCTATATTTTAGTAATCTTTTATATTTGGACATTCTTTTTGGACTTTATTTTTGGAACATTGGACAACATTATTTTTAAAACCCTAAGGAATGGTTAATTTAAATAAAACTGTTGTAGGGGAAGGACGACAATTACAATACTGTCTCGGCCCCTCGGGTTCGTACATGACATAGGAGTCGTGGCCCGAGTCGACTTCAACGGTCCATCCCCCGTATAGAACGGGAGGTAAGTTTTTCTGAAACACCCGCGAATCCCCTGTCAGTGGGTTTGTGTTGAGAATGTCAAACTGGTATAAAAATAGCCAATACAATGATTATCCAACCAAACAATATGGATATTACCCTTTTTATGACCATAGTGTGAATAGTGGTTGGGAACGCCAACCTTTTGAAGGTTATGGGTCATACCATAGTGAACCCAATTACTATCCACACATTCATCAGTCATACGAGCAAGAAGATTATAATACTAGTTCTTCGTCTCTAGAGGATACAATCAAACTATTGAAAATTAGTCCTTTTTATGATCCTTCTGTTCCTATTCCTTCTCTAGAAGAGTCCCTCATGGATTTAGCTGAGTCGACACGTAAGTTAGATGAGGTGAATAACGCAATTATGGACGAAAGGACCGCAACAACGACTGAATCTTCTTTAGAAGACATCCTCAATAGATTAACTCAAAACTTAGATCCAACACTAAGGGAACTTTCTTTAGATAGCTGAGTCGACACGTATACTTGAGTTAGAGGCACAAGAAAGAATTGCTCGAAATAATCTTAATTTCCAATATAGTGTTTCCAATAATACCCTTGAAAATGAGAATAGTTATTTGCATAATCAAGATGACGAGGTTAGAATTGGTAACACTACTTGTTTAGATGAGGTTCAACCATTTTCATGTTATTATAATGATTATGATGAGGATAGTGTTGATGAAGAATTTGACATTAGTAATCAGGAATTTGTTACTCCAAATGAACTATATAATGATAGTGTTATTTCTGGTTCAAATCCTAATAATTCTAATAATTATTCACCTATTCAAGAGGACGGGGATTTGACTAGAGATAACACATCTTTAGATGATAGAGTATTTCCTTTTGATTACAAAGCCAATAACGGTTTAGAGGAACGAGTTTATTCTGAGAATATTGTTTTAGAGTCTAGCGATTTAGAAACATTAGTCTTAGACAAAGAAGATAGACTCTTAGAGATGAGTGAGGATGAACCTGACTTAGAAGAATCAATTGACCATTTCCAGGAATCTGATGACCTAGAAACTAGGGAAGTTGTGACTAGTCTTTATAGAGACACTGAAAACTCTAAGTTTGGGGGTGATTATCATTCTCCATGTGCTTTAACTCTTAGAAAGGTCCCTCACTTGGGACTTGACATATGTGCCTCAACCATTTTACAAGATTATCTTCACACACGTTTTCCTAAACCTCTTAATGTCCAGAATGAATCTCAGTTGTTAGAAACCCATCCTCTGGTTGATGAGGTTGACCTAGGCTATGATACCAATATTGACTTTGTTTTCCCACCAAAAACATTCCTTCCAATTATGGGAACTTATGAGTTTCAGATGTGTCGGTTATTGAGTTTTGAGACTAAACCTAATTACTTTAAGAGATTAGGGTCGACACATTTGTTTAAAGAAGACCACTACTTTCATTGTGGTCAGCTGTGTAAGTCAAATCTGATTGACTTAGAGGATCCCCAATTATTCAGGTTATTGTTATGTGCTTCTAAGTTTTTATTTGAGTTTTTCCAGACTCTAGAACCTGAACATTAGGATCTAACTTTTGAGGAAATGCAACCCATGAAAATATTTTATCTAGACCCAGTTATACAACCTGAACCTGAACTACAGCTAGATGTAGTTGTTTTAAACAGGAAACTAGACAAGGGTGTGATTTATCTGTTAATTTTCTTGGCATGTTGCAGATTCCTTTTACTTGTGATAGCCTTATTTGGTTTTGGTGATCCATGATTATTAGGCTATTACTTTATGATTCTTTAAGGTGACTAATCCTTTCTTAGTCTGGCTGAAGACTTTAAACTTAGCACTTCTTGGGAGGTAACCCATGCTCATGCAACACGGTAATATCTTTCCTTACTATTTTCTTCAAGTGGTAACAGTTTCTCATTGTTCATTCTTTTAATTTCATCTTTAGAACATTGAGGACAATGTTAGATTTAAGTTTGGGGTATGGGAGAAACTTTTTAGTTGCAGTATAAATAAATAAACTCCAGAGACTAGAAATTTATGCTTATTAAGGTTGGCACTAACCAATCTAAGTGGATGGGAACATCTTGGTTGTAGGAGTTGAGGAACCAATATGATTAGATGGAAACATCTATAGAGTCTATTCATAAAAGCACAGAGCTCAGATGTTAGAAAAAAAACATGGTAGTTTCGCTATATTTCGTTGAATCCTTTTCACCTTCTGTTTTTATTTTTCTTTTCTTATAAGTGATTTGGTGGGGCACACGATTCAAGTTGTTACCATTGCTAGAGTGAAATAGAGTGATTGAGATACAAAAAAAAAAAAAAAATGAATGAAAAAATAAAGAAAAAATAAAAAAGAAAAAGAATTGAGACCAGACCATCAGACCAACCGGAATAAATTCAATAAAGTCGACCACTGGTGCCCTTGTATATGCCAGTTGTGTTGACCTAGAGTTAGGATTATCACCCGCTGGTTCCCTTGTATTTGCCAGTTGTGTTGATATTAGTCAGTCCGGTATCTCAGTCCATTAGGATATGTTCATCCTAGTAGTGGCCTTCAGACAGATTTGGGAAACACCGTTCACCTTGGTCAACATCAAAACCGTCTACGTTTTTCTCTACATCCATCTTCTTATTCTTTCCATGTGATTGGTTGAATCCGGTTATGATGTCCAGAAACTATCTGAGTAGAGCTCTGTCACTTATATATGAATTTTAGTATGCTTGAGTGCAATCTCGTGTACAACAATTGGAATTTCGCATCAGGGTACTTCCTCCTATAATCAATGATTCTACGCCAACCAAGGAGATTCTTTAGTGCCTTTCAAGGTTCTGCGTAGATAGATAGGTTCTGGAGTAAATTTTTTGTGGGTACACCTCTGGTAAACCCTCCCGAGACTATAACTCGGCCACTAGGGCCACCTAGGGGTTTAAAGGCTTGTTGCACACGCTAAGTGCAACCGACGATGCCTGCGACAGTGAGTTAGGATTTTATTTTGTAAATTAGATTTGCTCGAGGACTAGCAAATAATAAGTTTGGGGGCATTTGATAGACACATTTTTGTGTCTGAATTGTTCTCAATTTTCTGTAATGTTGGTGCTCGATTTTGTACTAATTTTGGTATTTTATGTGTTTGTAGGTCTTTTTGGGAAATAAAACATTTTTGGAAATTCGGATCGAAAAGTTGATAAAGGCTCCCGGAGGGCACATGTTATTCAGACTCTCAGTTTTGGATAAGGGATAACCCAGTTGCTAAGGGATACCCAGTGCTATTCGCACCCCAGAACCTGTTAGGGGCACCCCTTCTTCTCGGTTTAAAGAAAGGAATTTGGCGGGAAAATAGTTTCCTCGCCTGCGTATTTCCTGGATATGATTTGCATGAGATTAAGTTGGGAATTTGGTCAGAATATGATTGGGAATTGTCGTGTTACTGTTAAAAAGGGAACGTATGTTCATCAGATAGGATATAGCAGGGATTAATCTTTGTTTTAAACAAAACAGGGGAGGAGATATATTATCAAGGTTGGACTGGATTTTGGTGGAGACTTTGTAGGAGTTTGTCTCGGTTTTGGATTGGGATAATCCTGTTTCAGTTAAACAGGATAGGTTGATGAGCTGGATTCAAAGAAAATGGGAAGTAGGCGTAAGTTGGTGTAAGTAAGTCCACGAGAGTATCGGATATTATCCCGTGTTTCCTGTGTTTTTAATAGAACTAGGCGTGAGTCGTCAAGAGTTTGACCCTGTAATGCACGTGTTTGGAGTATGTAAACACAAGCCAGCTGCTTGAGGAGTTAAAATAGAGAAGAAAATCCAGTATCTTGCATGAAAGTAAAAGAAAATAGTTTTGATTGATTGACGAGATTGTTTGGAGTTATAGGGATTTATTCTCGGTCCAAATGGGTATATATACGCTGATGGGATCACAGAAGGGGTATGGAGAGTTAGGGGAAGAAACAGAGTGAGAAAATTAGATTTGCAGAGCAATTCTTCTGCTGCTGCAACAAGATGAACATGAAGAACATAATACTGTGAGGAACAATCGTTTTTAGCGTCTTATATTTTGTATTCTGTAACAGTCCATTAGCAACGCCTAGGTTCAGTTCACAACACATGTTTTGTTCTGCGAGTCTGTAACGTCCATAAAGCGTTGCAAACTCGCTGCTTTGATCATTTTCTCCAATTTCACCATTGTAAGCACCTCTTGAGCAATAAAAATATATTTTGAGAGTGTCTACAATATGTGGAGCTAGAACCCATCCCTGGGACGACGGACAAAGCTGAATTTCATCATGTGGTAAATTTAATTAATTTCTTAATTACTATTTACACCGATTTTTAATGAATTATGATTTCTATTAATTATTAATTATTTTGTTTGATGTCGCATGCTTAGTTTTAATTACTCTTGATGCGTCGTGCTCACAACTTACAACTAATGTTTTATGAAATCTAATTTGGCAAAGAATAGAGTTAATATTTCTTGTGTTTGGAGCTATAAATGTCAAGGATTAATTTCTAAAACTCATGTATATGAAAGGAAGTGAATCCCGAATCCCAGTATCTATCCATCCTGCTACTATTTTGTGTATATATTTTCTTATTTTTATTTATTTTCATTTATTAAACCTGAAATCAATCTCATCAAGTTTGAGTGAACGACAACTCTATTTACCACTATTAAAATTTGATCACCAACCATGCAGCGGATGAAAGTCATGTCGAAAATCTTTCAATAATAATCTGGGACCAAGCGATCCCATTTTTTCTTAACCAGATTGTTTTAGTGACGGTTTGAGTAATACGTTCTCAGGTATACTCGCACTCTAGTTAGTTAAAAAGATTCATTCTTCAAAAAAAAAAAAAAAAACTTTAATTTTTATTAGGATAGTTTAGATCACTTATAATTAAAAAGGTAAAGACATAAATTACAAGAATTTGGATGGGAGATGAGCAACAAGCTGTGCTCCAACCCCTTATTGAATGACAACCTCTAATTTATGAAAATAGAAATCTCCCACTCTACCATTCGCATCATGACTATCCATGTAGGTTTACAATCTTTTTGAGAAAATCTATTGTATTTCCACCAAGTTCCTCCAGAGTCGTGAAAGCAAAAAACGCAAAACGAAACCCCCGAATAATACACCTAGTTTAGGGGGTTAAAAAAAAAGCTCTAGAAGGGGAGAAGAAGATAAGAACGATTGCAAGATGAAAGCATTGGGAGAAAATGAATTGATTAGATGAAATCCATTTCCCTCTCAAAAGAACTCCAAAATCATTTGCGACAAAATTGGCTCATTTTTTATAATAATTTATAAAAATCGGCTCCTGTTTTTGGAATGTAGTATTGTTATAACTGTCCTTAACAACATTGATGCAAACTGTGTGCAGCTGCTGCAAGGTAAGGATCTTCTCTCTTGGTTTAAACTTTGGTTTGATAAGGATTTCAATGCCAGGCCAACTAATACTCCTCAGTTTAATACTATGTGTTTTACAATGTGGAAAATATGGAAAACTAGGTGCAGTGTTGTGTTTGACAGTTTGCAGGTTAATGCTGATGAGATTATTATGAACATAAATCATATGACTGATTGGTTAAGAATTCAGGGTGCTTCTCCACCAAACAGAAGAGAAAATAAGAGAAAATACGAACATGATTCCATAATTTTGGTTTCAAAACATTTGGAAAAGACCGGAACATGATGATACCAAAGTTAATTTTGATGCGGCGATTTGGGCAAATACACAAAAATTGCTGGCATAGGTCTAATAAAAATCGTGATTTTGATAAGGTAGAAGAAATGGAGCTAGGGGACATTGCACAAGGGCCTTAATTAGATCCATGAACAAGCGATAAAGCATTGGCGGCATTTGAGCGATTAAATGGGCAGAAGACAAGGGAATAATAACAAGGTTGCATCTGGAAGGCGGTAGCCAAAGGGGTGATAAATGCGTTAAATGGAAACATGGGAGCAATCAAATGGACCAATGCAGGCATAATTATAGATTCAATATTTCTTTTAAATAAATTTAGCAGTTGGAAGTGTTCTTTTATTTATCGTGACACTATAGCTAAAAAGTCTGTATCTTTTTCTAGAGCACAAGAATGGCAGGCTATAATGCCCTCTTGGCTAAGCTCAGTAATTTCTGAAGATGAAAACTACTTGTCTCTAAATGCTTAAATTTTAATAAAATTTCGTCTTTCGTAGTAAAAAAAGAAAAAAGTGGATTCTCGTAAAAAGTATTTTCCAAATTAGAATTTAGAACGTGTTTTTATTTCTAAAAGTTATTTAGGAATTTATGGCTATAAGATTTCCAAATTAGTAAGTGTGAACGTTGTTGATTATTCTTCAGATTTTGGGGATCTCAATCTCCGATTCCCTTTCCGAAGAGGATAAATTAACTTTATGTAGCATATGTGGTAACTAATTATTGTCATTTCAAATTTGTTCGCGTGATTTTAATTTATATCAAGATTTGCGACACATAATTAGCACGTAACTAATGCTTTCTTGCTTAAACAGTATTCTTTCCAACATATTGTATAAATTTTCAACAGCTTCTATACTCCATAAAATTACAACAACAAAGAAACCATGACACAGAAAATGGAAGTTCTTCCTGTACTCCTTCTAACTCTCTCATGTCTTCTGTCCTCCATATCTGCTCAACTTCAAATTGACTACTATAAAGACACTTGTCCTGACCTCGAATCAATTGTAAGACAAACTGTCACAGAGAAATATAAGCAGACTTTTGTTACCGCCCCTGCAACCCTTAGACTGTTCTTTCACGATTGCTTTGTTCAGGTTTGTTAATTAATTTGGATTCCTTGATTTATTTTTGTTCGAGCATTGTTGTTAAGCGCATAGTTCGTCTTTCTCATATTTTAAAAATCTGTTTCAGGGTTGTGATGCCTCCGTTATCCTCAACTTGCCGAATGCAGAGAAGGATCATCCAGATGATACATCACTAGCTGGAGACGGGTTTGATACTGTCATCAAAGCAAAAGCTGCTGTTGATAAGGATTCTAGGTGCACAAATAAGGTCTCATGTGCTGATATCTTAGCCATAGCAGCTAGAGATGTTGTAGTCCTGGTAAGCAACCAACGCCTTTTAAATAAGAAATCTTTTTTGTTATTCCTATAGTTCCTTCCTGCTCATTTTCAAATCTTTTCTTTCGGGCAACGTACTTGAACGAGGCCGAGTCAAACACATACAAAATTGCTTCAAAAAAAAACATACAAAATTTCTCATTACTTCTTTGTTGATATCTGGCATTTCTCATTACTTAGTTGTTGATATCTGGCAGACAGGCGGACCAGATTACCCGGTGGAATTGGGGAGATTTGATGGCAAAATGTCGACTTTAGCTAGCGTTCAGAATAATCTTCCTAGTGAAAACTTCAATTTAGACCAACTTACTACTATGTTTGCTTCTCATGGGCTTACTTTAACAGATCTTGTTGCATTATCAGGTATGTACAGTGAATAAATAGATGAGCTGTTCGTCAAATGATTCCGTTTTTATATACATTTTTTTTCTCATATAGGAGCACATACAATCGGGTTCGCTCACTGTGGCCGCTTCTCAAAACGACTCTACCAATTTAATTCAACCCACCAAACTGATCCAACTCTAAACTCAACCTATGCACAAAAGCTGATGGCATCGTGTCCGCGAGATGTAGATCCAAGAGACTCGATAGACAATGATCCAACATCCCCTAAAATATTTGATAATGCTTATTACACTAACCTTCAGCAAGGAATGGGTTTATTCGGTTCTGATCAGACCTTGTTTACTGATTCAAGATCAAAGGCAATTGTCGACTCTTTTGCTGCCAACAATACTGCTTTTTTTGATGCTTTCGCTGCTGCGTTTACAAAACTTGGAAGAGTTGGAATTAAGACTGGAAGTGAAGGTGAAATTCGACGTGATTGTACTGCTTTGAATTCATAGACAGAAGAAATCGAGATGATACCTTCCCTAGTACAGATTCTTCTACAATTCATTCAAGGATGTAATATGCCCGTTCTCAACGGAAACTATAAATGACTTCATTTTTATTATTTGTGGCTTGGACTGCCTTAAATGTACCACACCTACACCGTTCGCTTTAAAATGAAAATAACTCATTGATTTTGAAGATTTGGGAAAAAAAATTTGCTGAAGAAATCCAATTTATATCTGCATCCGAATTTCACAATCTGCTGCTTACACAAGCCTCCCAATACATATATGCAAAAAGGGAGAGCAACATGGTACACGATTTTATACCTATAGATGAAATCAGTTCTACCAGACTATGCTGTAAAAAGCGAGCTAGGCGCTCGCCTAGGCACCTTAGGCGGACGAGTCATGCAGGGGCACCTAGCTAATAGTAATTCATTTTTATTTTTTTGGTCGCATTGGGCGCGCCTAGGCGCTAAGCAAGGTGAGGCAAAGAGCTTGGCGGATGGCAATCAGGGACGGGTATAGCAAGGGGCTAACCTAGGCTATAGCCCGTTCCTAATTCTAGCCGCTACTAGAACACCGCTGCCATGGTGGGAGGGACGACCGAAGAAAAACGAAACACCGTTGCAACAGGACTGTGAAAGAAAATTTATGATCCTCGACATTTTCTAAAAATAAGCCAAATTGAAAAAGTGAAAGTATCATTTTTCCTAAAACGGAGGGTGTACATCGTTTTATTATTTTATTAGTTGCAACGGAAAATTAGTTGATGCATAATGTGTTATGCATCTTTTGTGGTGGTTTGCATAGTGGTTATACATTCAATTTTCGAAAATTGTTCCTAAATGGATAAACATCTCTCAATTTTTCGTAAAAACTCTAAATTTGATATTGTTGTTTGTACTCATTGTGTAGATCTTTTTAAAATCTTTCCAACGAGATAAAATTTGTAAAATTTCAAGGCACGGATGTTTAGATATGTTATATTCTAGTTTGCTTACCAATCATACCCCGGAAAAAATATGATACACAATGAGTATAATTGGCAAACCGGTACACGTACTCTGACTGACCCGAGTCACGAAAGGCTATGATATTTGTACTTTGTGCATTTACTAACTATGTCGATTATCTTTAAGTGCGATTAAATTATTTCTACGAGATAATTAGCATTTGATTAATTCTCTAAAAACACCATAGACTTATTTGATCACATGATTGTGACTCAGATTAATGTCTTAAGTGTTCATGAAAATGAGTATTAAGCTTTTAAGTTCAAATCGGCTAGTTTCGGCTAACCACCTTGATCATAGTCTTTATACACGGTTCGGTTGCGGTTTCACCTAACCAGAGTGTATATCTTGTTTATGTAAATCGGATTCAAAGATTCATCTAACGGTGAATATTGTTTTCTTGGTTCCGAAGCTATCTTAGCTTAAACCTAAAGTAACATATGCTTTGAATGTCTCTAAAAGGGGAACTCAGAGCAACTAGGACCTTTGAATCCCGACACTACTTTTTGGTGTGTCCTAGTTGTATCTATAGTCGTCTTCTCCAGAAACCCTTTCAGGGTTTAGCGACTACAAAGACTTCATAGGGATTCATGAAGTCAGCTCCAATTATCTTTTATCTTGATAACTTGAGTATCCTGATCTTGTTCGATTGCTGATTTATCACTTGAACAAGATAGATAGAAATCAAAAAGTTTTCTTCGTCTCAAACTTTGTGATTCTGCAAGTTTTGTACTTGTGAGGTGAATAATAATCTAGGTTGCACTTCGGGTTGCATAAGTTCAGATGTTAAGTTTAGCTAGACTTTGTCTATTGCTATCGATTTCCAAATCACCTTGATCGAAATACGTTTTGATAGTAAAGGAAATCACTTATGTAAGATTAATCTGTGTGAAAAAGCGGGGGTCTAACTGTAGGATCAGAATATCGCGACATCAATACTTCGCGGGATCAATAAACAACAACATTGCGAGGGAGTCGCAGAAGAGTAATTTAGATGACGCAATGAATGACGACAGCCAAAACATGAGAAAAGTGTGAAGATCTAGCGAAGTTTAGGAGAGTTGCGATATTTCGCAAGTCATTCCTGAAAATAAAGGACAGCTTAGCTGTCATCCATTGTATACTACCCTATATAAAGAGTCGAATAAGTCTGTTGTAGAGGGGGATTCTTTTCAGAGTGTTAGTCAAGTCATTAGGAGAGAGAAAGTTTGTGGTGATTGTAATTTCTTTAGCTCTTTTCTATTTTAGCCTGTAAACATTCAAGGAAATAATCAATAAAAATTAGTGTTATTCATCTTCAAATGTCTTAGTTGTGTGGATTATAGTGAGGGGTGTAGTGTAGGATTTCCTGCAACTACATATTGGCGCTAGAAACAACTGTTTGAGTAAAGATTGACATCGTGATTTGAAAGAATTTGGAGTAGTAGAGAAGAAATTTGATATAATTTTCAACAGTTTACCAAAATTAAGAAATGGTTAGAAGGAGAAATGCATTTGAGAAACCAACAAGCTGTTAGGAGAAGTAGGAGACTTTAGGAGAAGAGAGAAATGAAATGGGAGAATCCTCAAGAAGGAACATAAGGAATGATGAAGAAAATCAAATTCAATCACCAATTCAACCAGTGGCGGATAGAACTGTGGATTATGATAGAGTAAGCGTGCATACTTGGAGATTAGACTCTGTGGACGAAGGGGAAGAAGAACAACAATTGGTAAACAATGGACAAGAGGGGAGAGACCGAGAAGAGATTGGAGAGATAATTCATGGAAATGAAGAGATCGCAGCATTAGAGGCGTTGAGACAGACAATACATGAAGAAAGACGATTAGAGGCAGAGGAACGTGCAAATTTAACAAGACAGAATCATGAATTGAGGATGGAAAACATGAGATTACAAAGCAGAAGGCCGAGAAGCACTACAAGATCAAGCTCAAGATCAGTTAGAGAGGAAAGAAGGAGAAATTTACCTACAGAAGCTGTTGATGAAGAAAACCAAGGAGAAGCGCAAAATCCAGGCAGGGAACATTGCGAGAGAGGAGAAATGATGGAAGATCGTTATATTCCACGTCCCGAGACTCTTCAAAATGGGCAGAATGATGAAAATCAAGAAAATAGGCAGCGTCAGAGGCAAAATAATCCAGTTGATGAAGAAAATCAAGAAGAAGGAAGAAGAATATTGCATGGAGAGAAGCACAGAGGAGGCAAAAAGATATTGAGGATGAAATTGAAAGACATTTTGTTGAACAAGCACGTCTAGCTCGCGAGAGAGAAAAATTGAGAGCAGAAATGGAAGAACAAGAGTTAGAAGAGGCAATTCGCTAGAATAATCATGATAATCGAGAAAGAAGGCGAGAACAAAATCGCAACAATGATAATATTAATGAAGAATATGAAAGAGCACAAAGGAGAGATGATAGGCACCAAAGAAGAGAAATCGATAGATATAATGGTGTGCGAATTCGCGAAAGAAATGAAGGAGAAGATCGCAGAGAAATACGAGAAGAGAATAATGAACAAGAAAGTCAAAGTAGACATGAACGCAGGAGAAGAGAAGCGGAACTAAAAAGACCAGTAGATTCAAATTCTGATGTAAATGAGCAAATTTTGAGAGAAATGGCATAAATGAGAGGAATGATGAACAGTGAAAGGGGAGGAGGAAAGAGACAGTTGGACGAAGCAATAGAAGAAGCTGCGAAAACTCCGTTCACACAAGAGATACAATTAAGAGGAATACCACCGAAGTGCAATTTACCGACATTAACCAGCATTTTCGATGGAACAACTTGTGCGATACAGCATATCAAAGCTTATATGAGATGCATGCTACAATGGGAGAATCATGATGCTATATTATGCAAATATTTTGCATCAAGTCTGACAGGAGAAGCTTTGAAATGGTTTGAAGGGCTACCAAAAAAATACAATAACATCTTTCAATCACTTACAGGCTATATTTTTAGGGGCATATATAAGTAATAATTCCTCGCGACCAGGTATTGAAGATGTATTTGGGTTAAAACAAAGGGTGGTGAAAGTTTGAAGCATCTAACTGTGAGATGGAAGACAATACGTAGCGAAATGGCTGGCCGAGTGGAGGAGAGATATCTCATCTTATCATTCATTAATGCTATGTCGCGAATATTCAATTTTCTAGAGTCAAGAATACAATCACCATGCGAGTTGCGAGATGCAAGAAGTTTGTTAGAGGAAAACCCAAATTGATACAACAGCTGCGAATGCAAGTTTGTTACCCAAATTGATACCTACCTCGCAAGGTCAACAAGGAGTGAGGATACCAAATGATGGTCAACAAAAATTGGTAGCTATGGGGAGTCGCGATCAGGAAGAATTTGAAAGAGAAAGAAATTTCTACAACCGTGGTGGAAACAATAAAATTCAAAGGCTTGATCAACCGCAAGAAACCTATGGAGGACAGATGCATAATCCACAAGAGACTTATGGAGGTTAGAGGCAGAATTATCATAGAGGAAAGCGAGGTCATAGAGTCGTATGGGAAGAAATCAAGATGCCACCACTAAACGCTAGCGTGGAGAAGATATGGGAAGCTATAATCCTGATGGAAAACATACCTGCACCATGGAACATGGGGAATGAACCACCTCCAGTGTGTGAAGTCATGAATTCTGTTCCTATCACCATTTTCATGGACACTTAACGAATGATTGTAGGAATATAAAAAGAATTATCCTCGAATGATAGATCAAGGGAAGCTAAACCAATTCTTAAAATGTGAAGAGAAGACTCAACCATTACCAACACCTCGAGGAAAATCACGAGTAAATACAACAAAAGGGAAAGAGACATTTGTAGTAGAAGTTGGAACGAAGGCCAAAAACTTGTTCTCGCAACTCTATCGTACATTAAACAGGACAATTGAAGATTTTCATGATAGTGTTCTCAGCAGAGTTTTCGCAAGAGATGTTGACAATAGAGAAGTAATGAATATCGCGAAGTCATCGCCACTGAAAGAATGGCAAGCGCAGATTATTTCTTTTACCGCAGAAGAAGTACCTGAGGGGTGGCAAGTTGCATGACAATCCATTAGTGGTAAGATTAGAAATTAATCCAAAACCTGTTGATGAGGAAAGTGGTGGTGTTGAAAATTCATGGGCAATAAATAGAATCTTAATTGATACTGGAAGCTCTGTAAACATCCTTTTTTACCACACCTACAAGACTATGGGGGGCAAAGATGAAGATATGATACCTTCAACATATAAGATTTATGGTTTTAATGGTACTTTGCTAGTAAACCTAAAGGAGAAGCTCGCATGCGAATACCATTGAATGGATTATCAATGAAATCTTGTTTTGCATAGTCGATGTGGAATCCCCTTATAATGCATTAATGGGCGACCATGGTTACATGAGATCTTGGGTGTAGCATAATGCATTAATTGGAGTTATAAAGGGACAAAAATGCTATGAAGTCGATGTGGAGTCTTGCGAGGAAAGGGATGTTCAACAGAAGAATTGGAAAAAGAATATCAAATAAGAACAAAGAAGAGAAAGACTGATGGTGGACACAATACAAGTGAGAAATGAAGATATCTTGCGAAATCAATGCTAGAAGACAATTGGAAATTGCGATGGTCTCGCAGAAGGGAAAGAAATATCTGGAAATTTGAATGAAAAAACAGAGAACAACAGGAGTAAGAAGTGCAAGAAGTAAGTAATTGATTTTAGAGTTGTAAAAAAAAAAAAAAAAAATGTGATGATCGAAGAAGGAGTACGCGAGAGTCTCGCGATTCATGAATGTAACGAAAGTTTAGTTAAATAATTACAGCGAGATCACAGTAAATGAAGCAAGATTATGTGAAAATTTCACAAAGAAGACGAGAAGAAATAATCAAAAATCAATGAATGATTACAAGAATTGACAGAAATGAATGAGTGAGTGAATGGGACGAACCTTTATGGCGTACACCCTAGTTCGCGAATGATATTTCGTAAGAGGCAAATGTAAGACCTAAAGTGCGTCATATAAGGGGGTATTTCTTGACATGGCTCAGGGAAAAGGTTACACCGCCCCTGGAACCTGAGTCATGAAGATTTGGGGCCCATGAAAGCCTATCCGGGGGAGATGCCTTGGATTTCCAACTATATATATAAGGTTATACCCTGGTTGGAAAACCGAGGGTCTCTTCCAAGGAGTCAGTGTATGACCAAGGCGCCGAGGTACACGGTTGAGCCAAGAGTGCACAGGGCATTTGAAGTGTCTCGGCCATTCTTGGCAAGTCTTGGCACATCCGCACTCGCCCGAAGAAAACTCCACTTAGGGTGCAGTCTCGTAACCATAAACCCTATAGGTATAAGGGATAAGAGGCTGCGAAAACAGCTGGTTGTTGTTAAGACCGGATGGGAGGAGCTAGTCTTGTATGGCCGATGTACGCCTCCTTGAAGGGGCAACCAGGGAGATGATAAGGGCGGCACCCTCCATTAGGGAGCTGATAAGTGTCAAAAGACGCAAATGTCATGAGGCTCTATTTTCGCAAGAAAATTTAGGCTTGTCATATTTGTGCGATGATCCTGAAGAGGAAATAATACTAACGCGAGGGTAAGACGAGATCAATGGGTTTTTACATGAAAGTGTAAAGACGTCCTGCGATTTCGTCGCAAGACGGCAATGTCACGGGACTTCAAGTTCGCGAGAATGTTTAGGCCTGTCATATTGTCGCAACAAAAATATCCTGCAGAGGCAAAAATACTAAGAAAATGATAAGACAAGATCAATGGGTCGTTACATGAAAGTGTAACGACGTCCTGCGATTTTGTCGCAAGACGGCAATGTCATGGGGCTTTATATTCGTAAGAATATTTAGGCCTGTCATATTGACGCAAAATGAGGGGTGGCGAAATAAGACCTTTAACTAGGAAGGCAAAATAAGACCACACAAAAACAATGATAAGGCAAGATCAATGGGTCAATACATGAAAATGTAAAGACGTCCTGCGATCTTGTCGCAATGATGAATTTCGACATAAATGAAGATAAGATAACACAAGAAATTGAGTAAGCAAATAAGCTTGCGAATACGGCTATATTTCTTCATTTATTTGTGGAGAATTAGCAACAACGATTCTTGAAACTAAGAAGTATTATTGCTTAAAGATTATCGACTTAATTTCTCATATGAAAATAAATAACAGAGGCAAGTATGGGAATGATTAGAGTAAAAACTTGTTATTTATTTTCATATGATAGGTTTACAGTAAGAGATTACAAAAATGGAAGACTAGAAGAATAAATGTACAAGCATTACAAGAAGAGAAAAAGGAAAATGGAACAATCTTTCAACTTATTCTTCTTCTTCATAAGATTTTTTATCAGATTCCTCTTCTTCGCTTGCATCACTATCAGAGACATCTGAGAAAGGCATATTTTCAGGAATTTCATCGAGAAGACAAGGATATGAAGAAAGAGGAATGTTGTGGTTATTGCAAACTGTCTCAATAGTTTGATTGCGAAAACGGACAGCATCATTATTAAAATTCGATACAGTAGTTTGTAATTGCTTCTTCAGCTTAGAATATTTGTCATTGCGAAGAGAGAAGTCTTTTGCAAGTTGTGCTTTCTCAGATTCAAGTTCCTTGATTCTAGTTTGAAACCTCTTCTCAGATTCTGCGAACAAATGACAATGAGTTAGCAACTTAATAGTAGTTTCACAAAAAAGAGGCGGTAAAGTAATGAAGAACAGTACACAACCTTCTCTGTCAGAAATCATATCTTTAACCAAGGCAGTATGCTCAGCATGAAGACTGACGCTAATACCTAAGTTATTTCTGGCATTATCTAGAACTTTCGCAGCCCAAGCGAATTCATCATCATTGTTTATGACAAGAAGTGAACGAATTTGATTTTCTCGTTCATTAAGTATGGCATTTTGGCGAAGAAATTCATCTCGTTCAATTTGGACTTCAAGAAGAGTTTTTTGGAATTTCGCTAATGCTTGTGCACCTTGATTAGCAATGCGATCTTTATCATCTATAAGGCTACTAATTTTCTTCCTTAGAATATTATTACTCTCGTGGGAGCTAAGATGTAAACGTTTAAATCGGTTGGCTAAACCTAAACTAGATCTATGCTCAATTTCTAAGAGATGAAATTTGGATCGAAGTTCATTTAATGAGAGAGAATTAATCTTGTTTGAAGAACTAATTAAAGATTCATTGAGATGAGCGAGAAGAGCATCATCATCCATAGGTTCAGGGAAGGAATGGAGAAGGATGGCTTCGTCAGAAAGATTATAAATGTCTGCGAAAATGATAAGTCAGGCAAAGAAAAAAATAAATGACAAAGTAGAAATGAAGAAAAGAGAAGGGTGTAATACCATAAAGTTGCTGATTAGCACTTTGAAGAGTAGATATTCTATCCTTCTGGGTAGAAGACTCAACTTCCAACTGTTGAATTTTTTCGCGAAGAGCGGCAGTTTCACTTTCATCTTTCTTGCGAGATGTCGCAACTTCAACTTCTAGTTCTTTGTTCTTCTCCTTAAGTTGAAGATTTTTCTTTTCGAGATTGTTGCGCCTCTTCTCAAGATCTGAGGCAACGACAAAGGAAGCTCTCCCAGACTATAAAGGAAAATAAAGGAATTGTTAAGATAAGGTTTATAATCGAAATCACAAAAAAATAAAAAAATAAAAAGAAATATGAACATACCAAGGCACTAAGTGCATTTAAGAAAATGGGAGTCATTGTCCGGGAAACTCCACGAAAAGAATCATTATCCACTAGCAGGGGGGCGTCGCAAATATTTGCGAGAGCTTCGCAAGTAGCAGAAAAACTATCATCTCCCATTCCTTGCATAGAATCAGAGAAAACGCTAGACAATTGCGCCATAGCAGATTCAACTGAATGATTCTCCTCCGCAAAAGAAGTATCAACCTCATTATTATCTTCATCAGAGTTCTCGCTGGTTTGGGAATTAGAGTGAGAAGTGGGATGGATTTTCCGTTTTTTAGAAGATGGAGCAGAAGATTTATCCTTGCGAAGATTGATTTTATTCTTGCCTTTAACCTTCGCAGCTTCAGAAATATCATTCTCTTCAACGCCAACCTTCGCACACGAATGAAGATAAGAAACAGAGGCAACAATATTGTTAAAAAATAATAAGTAAAAATATTTCTTACTTCATCCGTGATTGAACGAAGTGTCGCCAGAGTACTCGCCTTTGGATTTCTTTTGTAGCTCCTTCTCAATTTAATAATCTGAAAAATTCGCAAGATTAGGTATAAGAGGAAGTACAGATTGTAAAATAGGTAAAAGTTAGGAAGTATACCTCTTTTGCTTTCTCGGGCCAATTAAATACCCAAGGATGGTAGTTTGCGAGATTCGCAGGGAGTACATGTGAACCTGAAATATAAGGTCCACTCAAAAATAGTGGAAAGACAGACCATCTCTCATCTTTAGAGTAGCGAGGAACATTGTTCTTGCAGAATGCGATCAATATCTAGCATGAGTATCTTATCATCGGAAACGTTCTCTTTTCTTTTCAATCGGGCACCCCAGCGAGATTTATCGTTCTTCATATTTATTACTTGATAATTTTCAAAAAAGTTTTCTACAGTGTACTTTTCAGCGACTATCTTTAAGCTTGCGAAGTTAGGATCTTTAACGCTATCAGGATATAGAGACCCCTTACCAGCACCTCGATTGGCGAATTCAAGCATTAGACGGATGCAATCACCACTTAATTGATAAATAGCTCGCGAGAATTTCTCATGAGCAAGAATTTCATAGAACAAGGGCAGTTCGGGGTCGTACAGAGGAATGGGAAGACTTGCGAGGATTTGACTCAGCGAGATTATGATTTTCTGATCATCACACTGATGATCAGTAAACAACTTTGCAGAAAGAATAGATGAAGATTCTTGATTGGGAATAGTAGATAAGGTGAAACCCTTATCTTGCAATTTCTTTTGAGTTTCATCTAAAAGGGTTTCATATTTACGACCAGAAGGAGCCATTCTTAGAATATGGGAATGATTAGAGAATTGAAGATCAAGAGAAAGAAGAAAAGGAAGATTTACAAGATAGCAGAAACGCAAATTGCGGAGGAAGAGAGTTGAAGAAAAGTTGCAGAGGGAAGGTAAAAGAGAAGAAGAGAAGGGTGAGAAAACTATATATAGAGAGAAGAATTCTCGAGAAAACAAATGCATTTAATGCGAGATGGGACGTGAATGGTCAAGAAAAAACGGTTGAAAGAGACGTGTCAAGAAAAGAGTGGAAGAAGAAACATGTGTAATAAATTCCGTGTAAAAGTACAGGATTGTAATGAGATAAAAATGAACAGTTGCGGCATTTCAAAACATTGGTTCTCATGACATTCTCTTCTTCGCAGAGAAGACATGAGAAGAGGCAAGATGTAGGATCAGAATATCGCGACATCAATACTTCGCGGGATCAATAAACAACAGCATTGCGAGGGAGTCGCAGAAGAGTAATTTAGATGACGCAATGAATGACGACAGCCAAAACATGAGAAAAGTGTGAAGATCTAGCGAAGTTTAGGAGAGTTGCGAGATTGTATACTTATACATTTGCGATATTTCGCAAGTCATTCCCGAAAATAAAGGACAGCTTAGCTGTCATCCATTGTATACTACCCTATATAAAGAGTCGAATAAGTCTGTTGTAGAGGGGGATTCTTTTCAGAGTGTTAGTCAAGTCATTAGGAGAGAGAAAGTTTGTGGTGATTGTAATTTCTTTAGCTCTTTTCTATTTTACCCTGTAAACATTCAAGGAAATAATCAATAAAAATTAGTGTTATTCATCTTCAAATGTCTTAGTTGTGTGGATTATAGTGAGGGGTGTAGTGTAGGATTTCCTGCAACTACACTAACAACCTCACCCAATATTTAGTCTAGCAATCTCTATGGACAAACTCCAATATACTTTCAAGAGAATCAACTAGACAGTCAGACTCAATCTGTAATACTATTGTACCTTCCGACTACTGTAGCATTTACAATGCAATATGTACCTCTTACTACATTGTTGCAAACAAGGCGACACTACATAATCATTTTGAAAGAGCTTGCCACTTTTTCCATGTGACTAGAATTCATGAGATTAGCGTACAACCCAAAATTTTAGAGAGTCGTGCTGTCACGTGAACACGCCCGCATTCGCGTGACAGTTAGAATGAAGTCGCACCTTATGACAGTCAGATATGTTATCTTTGAGATTCATAGATACAAATCCCGATTTAACGTAATTTTATTATTTTCAATGATTTTATCTTTTATCAAGCTCCTGTAATTTATAATTTATTTGTTATGCCATCCTCCTGTCCTAAACACAAATAGACATTGTCAGTAAGAAGATGAAAATTGATTTAGGGTTTTACATCAATTCACAGAGTGGTTTTGTTCATGTCTCAAGAACACTTGTAATCCCATTTGATTTGCAGAGCATATATTGTTACGAAAAAAAAGGTGATTTTTCATCTATAAAAAGTGATTGACTTACAGAGATGTATGGGTAAAAAACAAAATCTAAACTTCTCCGTGATGATTTTGATTTTTTCTATCTCCACGTTTGAAGGTCAAAAATAGGATATTGTTGGATTGCTTGTGGGAATTACACAAAAATTTAATTGATGGTTGTTTTTGGAGTGGTCAGAGAGCTTGCAGGAATATGATTATAGGTATAGCCATTTGGGAATCTTTGAAGAAATTCTAGTGGAGATTTGTTTCATGTAGGACAATCCCATGAGTGTCATAAGTCCATCAAGAGATTGATGCAAGAACTGTGATGGAAATTAAATTGGCAAACGAATTCATCAGTGGAGATAGAAGGAGATGGACGCCCTTAATATTATCAAAGTGTAAAATTGGAACCTAGTACTGTGTATTGGAAATTAACACGATATCACAATCAAAGTGCAACTCAAATCATCACCACCTCATCTTATCTGTATTAAATCTCTAATAAGAGATGTTGGTGCAAAAATTAATCACCCCAACAATCTTTGAGATGTGTGTAAGATGATCCAATCGCCGCCGTTGATTAAAATCTCCAAAGAATCGTTGATGGAAAGTGGTGGGGTACCTGCAAATACACTCCGATGCTAAAATCTACAAGAGTTCTAAGCAAGTAGTTGTGGAGAAAATGAATAAAAATTGTGTACCTTTTGAGTTGGATTTTAGCCTCTATTTATAGGCATAAAACGCTAATCTGGTTTCATAATAACCCTAGATTTGTAGTTATCCAGAATAACCATCAAGATCTGTACTTATCCTTGAATATCCATATTTATCTTGAAAGATCCTTATTATCTTGTCAAGATTTGAGTTTATCTTGGAAGATCCTTGTCTATCTTCACAAAATTTGAGTATATCCTAGAAGATCCTTGTCAATCTTCATAGGATTTGAGTATATCTTGGAAGATCCTTATTATCTTTTCAAGATTTATGTATATCCCCACAACATTTGTATCTATCTTGAAAGATTCATGTTTATCTCTTCAAGATTTGTAACTATCTTGGAAGATCCTTGCCTATCTTCCAAGATTTGTGTCTATCTGAAAATGACTTCTAAAATAAGTCCTTTGGGCTTCTATAATAATCTAGACTGGGCTGCTATATTAAGCCCTGGTTCCTTTAATAAACCATCTGGGCTTCCAAAATAAGCTATCTTGGTCTCTTTAATAAACCAAGGGGTTTCTTTAATAAACCGATGGGTTTCCATAATAAACCAAATGGGTTTCTTTAATAAACCGATGGGTTGGTTTCTTTAATAAACCACCGGGCTTCCTTACTAAGTCCGGTTGGGTTTCCTCAATAATCCAGAGTTAGTTTCTTTAATAAACCACCGGGCTTCCTTATTAAGTCCGCTTTGGCTTCCTCAATAAGCTAGAGTTGGTTTCTTTAATAAACCATCGGGCTTCCTTAATAAGTCCGGTTGAGCTTCCAAAATAAGCCAGATGCAATAGCTTGTGCGGTACGCACGTGCACCATTTTAATGGGGTACAAACATCGCCCCCTCTTAATTCTCAACTTGTTGATGGATTAAGAAAATCAAAAGAAGAACTAACCTTCGCGGCTCGTTCAAATTCGCCATATGTCTTTTATCGGATAACCTTTCGTGGCCTTGGCCAGCTTGTTGTGTGGATTTTCCCCAAGGTCGGCTTAATAATTCAAAGCACCAAAAATGTACTTAATCATCTCATAAGCCATTGTTCTACAATCACCAAACACGTTCAAAGTACCAATAATGTACTTAAAACTCCATATAATAATTAAACAGATCGGCATGTTATGTCCTCTTGCTCTTCCTTTAGCTAACAAATGACCTACGTGTTGGTGTGACATCACCGATATGCTTCGCACCCTGTAAAATAGTCACAACCGCTATGATCGATAGGAATTTGACTCTCACTCGAATGCAGGATACTCCCGTATCTTGCTAGGCACATTGATTGCCCATATGCTCCCGTAATGGCCTTGAATTTTCCAAATCAATGCTCTTGTGTCTGCGAATAATGAATGTACGACAATCTCTGGTGTACAGGTTGACTGTCATTAGCTTTTTGTCATACATTTTCTTTCTTTCGCTCCAGCTTATTTACCAAACGCTTTTCGTTTTTTTCCTTTTGTTTGATCTTTTATTGAAACATTTTACTCTTGTTCTTGAAGTATTTCTATCAAGAAACTTCGCTTTTTTTTTTCTCTCTCTTTTCTAGAAAACATTATAACTACTTTCTTGATAAGCAAAACACTTCGTTTTTGTCTTTATCTATATTAGAAAAACATTTCAAGTATTTCCTCCATATGTGTTCTTTAATATTGTTCCTTCGATCCTTTCTCTCCATTTTAGCTTCAGCTTAATTATATTGTAACACCTTGTTTTTCGCCTTTCTCTTTATTAGAAAGACATCGCAACAATTTCCTTAATAACCAAAATACTTCGCATTTGTCTTTCTCTTTTATAGAAAAACATCGCAACTATTTCCTTAATAATCAAAATACTTCGCTTTTGTCTTTCTCTTTATTAGAAAGACATTGCACGTATTTCTTTAATAAATACATGCAAAACGTATTCTCATTTGTGATTATAAATTCGATTTATAATGTAACAACTAGTGAGGACTTACCTCCCCGGGCGTTCGTTCGCTCAACCCTAGCCGCCCCCATTACTTGAAACGATACAGAAGAATATGTCTTTTATTGTTCTTCTTTTTTAAACAAGTTGCTTTTGACTGCGTGCTTGGCGACACTTTAGCCGCCCCCATTATCTGTAGAGATTTCCAAATATCAAAGACCCCCAGGTAAAGCAGCAAATAGATCTATTATATCCAATCCTCTCTTTCTAGATGGCAATGAGATTATGATCGGGTATCTTTTCCGTTGCCATCTCTATTTCTGGGTCCATCGTGATTTTCCTTTTTGAAATCGCATCAAAATTTTATCTTGGTGGGGCGTGTCCCTCGATTCTGGACCCTTTCGTCGTACGTGACAACTTTGCTTTCTTTTCCTTCTCAGCTTTCGCATACCTATCAGCCATGTCATACAACTCTTTGAGGGTTCCGACTGGTTGAACTGTTAATGAGTTGTAAATTCCAAACTTATCGTAATCCAATGTATTTTTGTATGCTTATATTACAAACCCCTCGTCAACCTTTCCAACTTCATTAACTTCCTGACGAAACCTCCAATTAAAGTCAAAAAGACTCTCGACAGACTTAACGTGCAAGAGGAATAAATAACTGCTATCTTTTTTGCTACCGAGGTTAATCTTGTATTGCTCGAA
Source organism: Papaver armeniacum (assembly GCA_023531295.1). Taxonomy (NCBI): domain Eukaryota; kingdom Viridiplantae; phylum Streptophyta; class Magnoliopsida; order Ranunculales; family Papaveraceae; genus Papaver; species Papaver armeniacum. The sequence continues at coordinate 74,276 of JAJJWW010014911.1, forward strand.
AAACGCATCCCACAGCATTCTGAAATTCTTAATTGAATTTGACTTTAATTGTGAGAACCAAGTTAGAGCCTTACCCGTCAAGGTTATTGGAAAGGTTCTGTAGAGTAGTTCGTCGATGTACCCCCACAAACTCATTGAGGCTTGAAATCGTTGGACATGCTCAACTGTATTTTCATTGTTTCCGTCAAAAAATTCCTTGAATTGAGGTTGGTTGAAGTTCGAGGGTGGACGGAAATGCCTTATCTTTTCAACAAATGAGGAGTCCATAGACTTCTTCATCGATAAGATTTGCTGCTCTTATCTGTTGGTGCAAAAATTAATCACCCCAACAATCTTCGAGATGTGTGTAAGATGATCCAATCGCTGTCGTTGATTAAAATCTCCAAAGAATCGTTGATGGAAAGTGGTGAGGATACCTGCAAAGACACTCCGATGCTAAAATCAACAAGAGTTCTAAGCAAGTAGTTGTGGAGAAAAGGAATATAAATTGTGTACTTTTGAGTTGGATTTTAACCTCTATTTATAGGCATAAAACCCTAATTTGGTTCCATAATAACCCTAGATTTGTAGTTATCCAGAATAACCATCAAGATCTGTACTTATCCTTGAAGATCCATATTTATCTTGAAAGATCCTAATATATCTTGTCAATATTTGAGTTTATCTTGGAAGATCCTTGTCTATCTTCACAAGATTTGAGTATATCCTAGAAGATCCTTGTCAATGTTCATATGATTTGAGTATATATTGGAAGATCCTTATTATCTTTTCAAGATTTGTGTATATCCCCACAAAATTTGTATCTATCTTGAAAGATCCATGTTTATCTCTTCAAGATTTGTAACTATCTTGGAAGATCCTTGTCTATCTTCCAAGATTTGTGTCTATCTGAAAATGACTTCTAAAATAAGTCCTTTGGGCTTCTATAATAAGCTAGACAGGGCTTCTATATTAAGCCCTGGTTCCTTTAATAAACCATCTGGGCTTCCAAAATAAGCATCTTGGTCTCTTTAATAAACCAATGAATTTCTTTAATAAACCGATGGGTTTCCATAATAAACCAAATGGGTTTCTTTAATAAACCGATGGGTTGGTTTCTTTAATAAACCGCCGGGCTTCCTTACTAAGTCCGATTGGGCTTTCTCAATAAGACAGAGTTGGTTTCTTTAATAAACCACCGGGCTTCCTTATTAAGTCTGGTTGGGCTTCCTCAATAAGACAAAGTTGGTTTCTTTAATAAACCGCCGGGCTTCCTTACTAAGTCCGATTGGGCTTCCTCAATAAGCCAGAGTTGGTTTCTTTAATAAACCACCGGGCTTCCTTAATAAGTCCGGTTGAGCTTCCAAAATAAGACAGATGCAATAGCTTGTGCGGTACGCACGTGCACCATTTTAATGGGGTACAAACAAGAGATATTTCATGACTGATGAAAAAAAAAAATATTTCATGAAAATATGAACAAATGCCTGATACTTAAATGAAAAAACAGTTCTAATGAAACTCATAACACGAGTTTTGGTGGAGGGCTAAAGAACAATAAATAATAATTTACATGGGCTTAAGAGATGAATTAAATATTAAAATACCAATATATCCGGATCTGTTGGTGAGATGGCATATCTGACGGTCATAAGGTGCGACTTCATTCTAACTGTCACGCGAACGCGCGCGTGATAGCACGACTCAAATTTTAGATGAAACAAATATATTCAACAAGTTTAGACCTTAAAAAATTAAAATTTCCTTCATTTTATCTAATTTCCAGATGACGTATTTTCTTAAGCATAACATGTTCACAATGAATTGCTACTTCGCAAATCATTTTACATTACCTAAGCTGGCTAAATCAGTGACCATCCAAAGAGAACATAATAATGGGAAAGAAAACTTGGAGATTTTGTTGCTGGGTTTAATTCTAATGAATCCCAGATTCAAACATCAAATTGAATCGAACATCCAATTGCAAACAAAAAATAAGTAAAAAGGCTAATTATTATGTTCCTCCCAAAAAAAAAAACTCTAATCAACACAGTGCAGGATGTAGATCGATAGAGAGAGAGTACTAGACAATGGACTAAGTGCTGGAGATATTGAGGGGGCCGTGATTTTAAATAACTTGATAAAGATTAAGAAAAATAACAGCTACATCTGGTTCTCCTTCAAATCTGAGTATAAGAAAATTAAGTATCAATGCATGAACTGTAGACGATAAACAAACAAAACCAACGAATTCTCGACAAAAATTCAATAAACCTCGAATAAATCTTATACAAATCTAGAATTTCCTAAAACATGTTATAGATCCAATTGATGTGGGAACTTAAACACAAAACGAACCACAAATACACATCTATCGATCAAAATAACATCTGATAACCAATTAGAATAAATACCTAAAGCATCACAAAAGAAATTTGAGAAAGATTTTCGAGGAAAATGTTAATAACAAACAGCTGATCTAAAATTAAATGAATTTTGAATAAGATTTTAATAAAATTTTACCAGATTTGTTTGTTTTTAGACTTTCTTCTAGAGATTCTTCGGGGTTGAGAGAGAGGGGAAAGATAAAGATGCCTAAAATAATCTAAACATGATCGTGAATCGAATTCGAGCTAAAATTTTATCAAAAAAATATAACGTCGTCTTTAACAGGTGTACATGAAAAGTTCTGTCGAGTTTCGACATATGAAACCAAGAAATTGAAACTAATTATGAAGAATAAATACCATTTTTAGTATTGAAACTGATGATGCACGCGCAACATGTCCGCCTGGAACAATGCGACTATGGTGCTCGTGCCTCTCCTGCCTTAATTGGCTTGAGCTGCTAGTTATGCTATAGACGGTCATTGTTTGGTGGACAATACGTGTTGGCATATGAGTGGTGTTTGGTTATTGAGTGCTTGTTGACTATTCCATCCTCTGTACCAAAATGAATGCGGCGCAGAATTTGCCAAGGATTCGCTCATGCTTTTGCGCGGGTTGTGTCTAGGTAGACAAGCCATCGTAAAAATTGAGATAAAATCTTTATGAGATGGAGTATCTCTCCTACACTAGACTTGTTCCGGGACAAAAGGCGTTCGGATATCAGATATCGGGTATTTCTATCACCAAAAATGTATTTTTTAGACCGAATCATTATAAAAGGATCAACTCGTCTCAAATTATGTAAATTTGGATCTCCTAGTAATAGGCTTGAGATGTCATGACTAGGGAGCCTATAACCCAACATATCAGGGACAAACCGTTAATTTCTACTTAAACATACGAGTCGCAACATGGGTCGTTGAGTTAGAATTCATGCCGAGACACGAAATCGTTCCCGATCTTTGAGTGATAGGATTCAACACCAAGTAATAGTACTTTGAATTGGGAATTAGACACCTAGGTTAAGAAAACTTAATAGATTGATCTGAAAATTGAATGTCTTACACAACTCTAAAGATGAGTATATATAGAGTTACTGACTTCTAAAAATAAGAACACTAAAGAAAGCAAAAGTTAACTTAAGAAACAAGAGAACTAAACTAGGAAAGCAATAAGCTACAACAATAAGGAAAGATAGCAGTGGTGTCAGTATCCCAACATCCCATCCCCCTACAAACACGGCTTGTTCTCAAGCCTTAAATTCTGGAAAGCGAATAAGGAGATCATCCGCATCCTCCCAAGTAGCTTCTTCCTTTGAATGATCTTTCCACTTGATTAGCCAACGAGTTCCTACACGATTGTGTTTTTTGAACATCGTACGATCTAAAATTTCCTCTGGTTCCCATTATAAATTATCCGAAGTAGTTGGCAGACTAGCATCAACAACAACAATAGAACCTAATTTCAATTTCAAAGCAGAAACATGAAAAACGGGGTGAATACGACTAGTAAATGGCAATTCCATCTTATAGGCAACCGGTCCAACCCTCTCAAGGATGCGAAAAGGTCCATAAAATCGTGGCGAAATCTTTGAAAATGACTGGGAAGCTACAGTGGCCTGACGATATGGTTGCAAACGAAGAAAAACCCAATCATTTACTGCAAAACTTCGTTCCGTGCGATGAGCATCAGCGTAAGTCTTCATTCGAGCTTGTGCATCCCGTAAATAGGTCTTCAGAATTTGTAGAGTGTGGTCCCTAGCTCTTAAGCTAACATCAACAACATTAACCAGTGTAGAACCTGGAAGGTAGGCTGAAATTGTAGGCGGAGGCCGGCTGTAAACAACTTCAAAAGGTGTCATTCTTATTGCCGAGTGATAAGTCGTGTTATATCACCATTCTTCCCACGGAAATCATTTAAACCAATCACGGGGTTTCGTTCCAGCAAAACAACGGAGGTAGCTCTCTAAAGTTATGTTGGTAACCTCCGTTTGTCCATCCGTTTGAGGATGACATGAAGAACTTTTACACAATTGAGTATCTTGTAAAGAGAAATAAGCATCCCAAAAATTACTCAAAAATATAGGATCACGGTCACTTACTATTGTCTTTGGCATGCCATGAAGACGTACAACATCACGAATAAAGATATCAGCAACAGTAGTAGCGGTATATAGATGAGAAAGTGCAACGAAATGAGCATACTTTGATAAGCGATCCGCTACGACGAGTATAGAAGTTTTACGATTAGAGGTTGGCAATCCATCAATAAAATCCATTGAAATATCCATCCATACATCTTTTGGAATAGGTAAAGGCTGAAGAAGTCCTGGAGGAGCAATAGCCTCGGATTTATTAAGTTGACAAATATCGCATTGAGCAATGTAGGTTTTTATCGAATGTTTCATTCCCTTCCAGTAAAAATTTCTTTGAAGACACTTATAAGTACGAAGAAAACCAGAGTGTCCACCAAGAGGAGTTGCATGAAATTCATGAAGAAGTTTAGTACACCATGTGGAAGTAGAAACCACCACAACACGCCCTTTATAACGGACAATACCATCAGTATAAGAATACTGTGGTTTATAATTTGGGTTGCGACGTAACTCTTATATAAGAATACTTAATTCATTCTCATGATGACATTCTCGAATAATATCATTTACGCCAGAAAATATAGGGGCAGTAATCGCCAAAAGATGAGCATCAGAAACACGAGATAAGGCATATGCAGCCTTATTTGCAGCACCATATCGATAAATAATCTCATAATCGTAACCCAAAAGTTTGGACAACCATTTTTGTTGTTCAATTGAAGATAGTGAAAAATACTATAACCACCCTACTATATGGGTTCAACATATAGAAGCCCCATTAAATGGATCATTCATTGTCAACTCCATTCTTTAGGAAAATGATATTGCTAGGCCCAGAAAATCAAATTTTCTTTAGATCTAGCCCATAATTTCAATTTATGCATTTTCTTAATGACAATTTTACCCTTTTCAATAAATACAAGAGGAAAATCAGAAGATATTTCCTTTCTTATTTCTGTTTCTCTGTCTCTCGTCTCTACCGAAAATAATTTTTAGGGTTTGTTTTTCTGATTTGGCCTCGTTTCTGGTTTAAGATCTGGTTCTTCATCGACAATACTATATAGATTCGATCGAAGTTACATCAGATTACAACAAAAGATTCAATGAAGTTTTTCAATCCTCAAATCGTGATGTCTAATCGACGATTAGGTTTTCTATTTCAGTATTTTTTCTTCAAGTTGATGTTGTTTCTGGCGATCTTCTTCTTCTTCTTCTTTTACATTTAATTGTTTATATAGATCTGAAAATCGATTTGTTAACATCAATTACGAGCTAAATTTTCAGTCGATTCAAGCTAGTTCAGGTAAGGTATTCATCATTTTTTATTTTCTCCGTTTCTTATCTGTATCGCAAAAGATTAAAGATTATTGTTGAAACCAATCAATTTTACAATTCTGAATTTAGGTAGGTTTTAATTTGTGTTGTTGTTGTTTTTGAGTTTCGATTTGTTTGATCTCTGTTTTTGATAATTCTATTTGTTTTTGTTCTTGATACTATTTATATTTGATTTTAATCTGATGATACAGATCCGTGTTGTTGTGTGTCGTAGGTTCTATCAAATGATATAGAGGAGTCACAAGTTCAAGAGTTTGGTACAATCCCCAAACTCCTTCTTCATGGTAACTACTCCTACTACTAATCATCATCTTCAACATCATGATTCTCAAACTCTCTCCATGATTTCTTTTCATTAACATCTATGTTTTGAATCTGATAGTGAAGTTGTTTTTTTGTTTAATTTGTTATGTGATGATATACAATATGTGTGTAACTTACGTCTACACACCAAATTTGCATGTGTAACTTTCTTCTACACATCCAATTAGCATGTATAACTCGCAGTTACACATCAATATAACTTCTTCCAGTTTTGAGTCTGTTTTTGGTTTCAATTAACATGTGTAACTTTCGTTTACACGCCCAATTTGCATGTGTAACTTGGTTCTACACATCCAATTAGCATGTGTAACTCGCAGTTACATATAAATATAACTTCTTCCAGTTTTGAGTCTGTTTTTTTCTTTCAATTAACATGTCTGTTTTACATTAGTCATATACATGTGTAACTCCTATTTACACCAGTCAAGTGCATGTAAAACTGGTTATACAGTGTTGTGTATATTATTCTTTTTAATATCATAAAATCTTATTGATTTTAATTTGTTATTCTTCAGGTTGCCAATAACTCAATAAAAATGACTGCTTATTTGTGGTATTTTTATAGGATGGTCTCCCTGGAAATGGAGTTGGCGCTGAAATGATGAAATGAGGACTAGGAGGTGGACTTCATAATTGAGTAATTATGGAATTTCAGAATGGAGTTGAGGACCAAGTGAAGAAGATTGTTGACACACTAATGGTGCTGAAATTGCATCCATAGATTTTGTTGGTGAGTGGATGTATTGATAATGTTGTGAATATGCTATTACATGTGATATTCCTATGGACTAGAAGTATTTAAATGTAGTTGGGAATGTTTTTTGTACACAGGTTGTGGTCATTCCTCCATTTGTGTTCCTTACCTCGGCTAAAAGGTCATTGTATCATGAGATTCAAGTGGTTGTTTGCTGGGTGAAGAAAGGAGGTAAGTTAGGTATTCCTGTGTTCAGCCTTTGTGCATTTGATTAATTAGTTTACAAACCTGATCATCATCTCATATTTGATTGAATTTATCCATCCATCCATCACTACTATCCATATGTTATATGAGTAACTCGAAAGTCGATTGGTGTAAGCTTACATGATGATATGTCTCATGAATCTTGTATCTCCTAATTACACATGTTATATGCATGTGTAATAATTTTGATTGCTTTATTTGGTTTTGAATTATTTTTTTGTAGTGGATTGACTACAAATGATGATATGTCTCTATATGAATCTTGGTTCATTTGAGTTTCGATTTTTAAATGCTAGTACCTTTGGTTTATTTCATCTGAAACTTATATAAGTAATTCATTGGACTTGACTAATAGACTAGCTTTGGAAATTGATATCATAAGATATATTGACATATTTAAACTGAACCAAGAATGTTGTTCATGTGAAACCAATCCATTGAATCTGCATTTTAAAATATTGTTTGCTTGTATTATAATTTTCGGGATTTTTGGTTGAATTAGATGCTCTGAATTGCATAGGATATAAGAATGATTTAACATGTGTAACTCCTAGTTACACAAGTCGTACGGATGTGTAACTTCTATTTACACATGTTATATGCATATGTAACTCTTAGTTACACTGGTCACATGCATGTGTAACTACTAATTACACATGCTAAAATGAACAAGCATTACAACCAAAAAATTACATATGTCAGGTACACAAGTCATATGGATGTGTAACTTCCTAGTACACATCCATTTTTGTAGTCATATTTTTCCGTTTGCTTTTAAATTGGTTTTATAGTTTATTCCTATTTTTAATGTGTTCCATAATTTCTGTTATTTAAGAAGCTCGCATCGGGATTTTTTTTGTCAAGGTGACACAGTCCCATGAAATAGTGTTTATGTAGTGTTTCAATGCATATTTTTATTGTTCTTTTTCAGATTCGACACTAATTGAGAGTTACACTAGTCATTTCATGTATAACTGCTAGTTATATTTCAGGTTACACTAGTCATTTCATGTATACACTTTTCCACATGTCATTTCATGTATATTTCAGTTACACTTTTCTTCAATTTTTCTTCTCTTTTATTTTTGTTGTTCTCTTAAATTTGAATAATATTTGTTTGCATTATTGTGTTGGTATTGGTTCCGGTCATTGTAAGCGTTATCAACATTAAGCATGACTATTTTTTGTTGTTCTTATTGAACAATATTTTTGCATTTTTCTTTTTTATGTTTTTGTTGTTATATTTCTCTTAAAATTCATAAAAGCTAATTGCTTATTTGTTTGCATTGGAATTGAAGTGTTGGTATTGGTTCACATGTCTGGTCATTGTAACTGTTATCAACATTAAGCACTCTTCTGGACTATTTTTTGTTGTTCTCGTAAATATTGAACAATATTCTTTTGCATTTTTCTTTTGACCCTGGTTCATGTTTGTTTGTTGTTATATTTCAGGTTTCAGATAAATTCATAAAAGCTAATTGCTTATTTGTGGTATTAGTCTCGCTGGAATTGAAGTTGACACTGAATACACAATTCAGATACATGTGTAACTCTCAATTACACTAGATAGATACATATGTAACTCTCAATTACACTAGACAGATGCGTGTGTAACTTCTAGTTACACATGCTAAAAAATTATTATAAATGAATATTAAAGTAATACATGTATTTTTGGTATGCGTTCTTTTAATGTCTATATTTTGATGTGTAACTTTGCATTACACATGTCATAAGGATGTGTAAATTCTGGACATGCCATATGCATGTGTAACTTCTGTTTACACATTCACAATATACTTTATAATTTTGGGCCTAGATTTAATAATTTTGGGCTTAAATTTAAATTTTATTTAATTTGGGGCTTGACAATATATAAAACGGCATGGATGTCTTTTAATAACTCGGGGCCTAGATTTAAACTTCTTTTAATTAAGGGCCTCATATTATGTGTTATCCATGGGTTGGGCCTTAGCCTAATTTCCCCTTGAAGATAATCTTTGGTCTAGAAAATACTTAAGACTACGATGGTCTGTATAAATTTTAAAATGTCGACCGAGCAAGTAAGGTCGCCATTTTTGAACCGCAGAGACAATAGAAAGCATTTCCTTATCATAAACCGAATGATTTAAATTTTTACCTGATAACGGCTTGCTATAAAAAGAAATAGGCCTGCCGGATTGCATTAAAGTAGCTCCTAACCCATTACCAGAAGTATCACACTCTAAGGTAAATTCTTTTGAAAAATCCGGAAGTGCCAATACTGGTGTGGTTGTTAAGGCAGACTGTAATTGTTTGAATGCTTTTGTAGCTAATTCTGACCAGGAAAAAGCATTACGCTTCAATAACTGAGTTAGTGAAGCACTTATCTTCCCGTAGTCCTTGACAAACTTACGATAGTAACCTGCCAAACCCAAAAAAACCCTAAGATCCTTAATAGAAGACGGAGTAGGCCAGTTGACGATGCTAGAAATTTTGTCGTTCTCAACTGATACACCATCAGCAGAAACCATATGCCCAAGATAGCCTATGGATGATTTAGCAAAATCACACTTAGACTCCTTCAAAAACAGGTTGTTAGAACGTAATATCTCAAAAACAAGTTCTAAATGCTTAATATGTTCGGCCATAGAATTAATGTACACCAATATATCGTCAAAGAAAACGAGAACAATTTTACGAAGATATGGCATGAAAATATCATTCATCAAACTTTGAAAAGTTTCTGGAGCATTAGAGATACCGAATGGCATTACCAAAAATTCGTAATGGCCATCGTGTGTCCGAAATGCGGTCTTGTGTATATCAGGACCATGTAGACGAATCTGGTGATAACCCCAACGCAAATCCACTTTAGTAAAAACTTTTTTACCATGCAATTTATCGAGTAATTCATCTACAACTGGAATAGGAAACCTTTCCTTCACCGTAAGTTTATTTAGTGCCCTGTAATCGACACACATGCGCCAAGATCCCTCTTTTTTACGTACCAATAAAACTGGTGAAGAATTAGGATTGTTGATAGGACGTATGAAGCCTGCATTTTTCAATTTCCTCCTTTTGGAAATGAGGGTCTCTATAGGGTCTTACATTTACCGGAGCAGAATTTGTAACTAAAGGAATGCGATGGTCATGAGAACGTGTAGGTGGCAGAGATGTAGGAGAACCAAACACATCTTAAAAACGGAAAATTAATTCTATAATTTCAGAAGGTACCTGAGAAAGAGTCGAAGATCCCAAGTCTGGTGTTGAAGATAACTGCAACAAAATGCCTTGTCGTTCTCGATTTATCAAACGCTGCATAGGAGTGTGATCTAAAAGCATAACTGTTGGAGAATTGTCACCAACCAAAAAAAATTCAGTTCCTGATACACAAAATTTCATGTGTAACTTGTTAAAATCCCAACTTATATCTCCTAAAGTTTGTAACCACTGAACACCTAATACGGCATCGCAGCCACTAATTGCTAACAGAAAAAATTCAGTGGAGAAACTATAGTTCTGTAACTTAATTGACACATTATCACATGACCCGCTAGTTTGGAGAAATCCACCATCCCCTATCATTACTCGCATAACTGCATCACTAGATTGAATAGAATAGCCGCATTGCTTGGCGATTGTAGGATGCAGAAAATTATGAGTGGAACCTGAGTCAATTAGAACAGTGATTGGTTTCCCCTTTATATAACCCGTAATGCGCATTGTGTTTGGAAACGGAGAGCCCATAAGAGCATGAAGTGAAATTTTAGGTGTTGTCTCAATTCCCTTATCTTGTTCAGCTGTGATTTCTTTATCATCACCACCAATACAATAATCTTGATCAAGCTCAGTAATAGTAACACCGGAGGAACCTTCCAAGTATAACAAACGGGACTGCTCACAAAGATGTCCATGCTTATATAATTTATCACAGTTAAAACAAAGGCCTTTCTCACGTCTTTCCTTTTGTTCCAGCCATGATAAACGTTTAACTCCCGGAGGTTAGCTATTCATTTGAGAATTTGGAGGAGTTACAGTTCCTAATGCCTTTGGTTGAACATGACGAATCCAAGGTTTTGCTACAGAAAAAGCTTTAGTAGCAGTAATAGCATCCTCTTGTCATAAAGCTATGTTGAATGCCTCGGAAAGGGTCTATGGTAAAAATAAACGAACACCGGTTCCAGTATCAGGGCGAAGTGCAGAGATAAAGATACTAACCAAATGTTCCTCGGGTATACCACGCATAAAATTAAGTAACTTTTCAAATTCAGTAATGAGTTCACGAACGTTACCTTGTTGCGATAATTTGGATAAAGAGCTGCAAGGATCAATATGCTTCCGAGATCCGAATCTAGAACGAAGTTTAGAAGAGAATTGTTCCCATGTTGGTGCTTCAAGAGAGTCTTTGATCCAACGATACCATGAATTTGCATCTCCTTTGAAATGGACAACAGCTAATGGTATCTTTTGAGCATCTGGGACACCATGTAAAGTGTAGTATTGTTCAGCCTGGAAAATCAAGCCTTCAGGATCATCTCCGTCAAATATAGGAAACTTCAAATTTATTGTACCTGCACGAATCGTGAAACCAGAACCAGTAGCACCATTATTTAAGGCACCCTTACTGTGTGCGTGACCATTGCCAGAAAATTGTCCAAACTCACTAAAAATAGTTGTAAGACCATCGATACTGGTTGCAAGCTTTGTGAAGAGGGTTTCCAGTTTTGTATCTGAGCGTATACGATCTTGCTTCATGTCTTCGATTACTGTCTCAATTTTGTCAGTTAACCCTAGAACATGCTTACTCAACCCTTGAACTGTCATTGTTGGAAGTAAAGAAGAAAAAAAATTGAGGATGAAGACATAACCTGCTATGATCCAGATGATAGGATTCATCACCAAGTAATAGAACCCTAATGATAAAATCCTTTGAATTGGGGATTAGCCACCTAGGTTAAAAAAACTTAATAGATTGATCTGAAAATTGAATGTCTTACACAACTCTAGAGATGAGTATATATAGGGTTACTGACTTCTAAAAATAAGAACACTAAAGAAAGCAACAGTTAACTTAAGAAACAAGAGAACTAAACTAGGAAAGCAATAAGCTACAGGAATAAGGAAAGATAGCAGTGGTGTCGGTATCCCAACACTAAGTCCTTTTTATTTTTAACTGATTTCCTCTTTCTATAAACTTCTTCTCATTTTCGTTTTTATAAAAACTACCCCTTCATCTCCCACAACAAACCCTAGCGACCACCGCAACTGTATCTCTCGCGCAAACTCCTCTGGCGTGCATGGTATGATATATCAACTTCTTTGATTATAGTGGATTATTTTTCCAGTGATCTTTGATTTAGGGCAAACTTTGTAGTTATATAATGGTGGAAGTAGTGAATAGGCCATTAGTAGGTACATCTATTACTCCCATGAAACTTAATCATGTCAATTTTTACACTTGGTCTAAACTTGTCAGGAAATACTTGAATTGTCTAAATAAACTCCATCTCTTGGATGGAAATTCCATAACTCCAGATCCATGTAATGCAGTAGAGTATAAGCAATGGAAGTATGATAATGTTAACATTCTTTGTTCATTGTTTAACTCCATGGAACATCCGGTTTATCAAGTTTTTAAGGCTTTTAGAACTGTTTCTGATCTTTGGGATGGTCTTAATGATCGTTATGCTAACCCTAAGTTGCTTAATTATAGAAAGTACCAAGTTTATTGTGAGTTCACTCAGATTAAACAAGGAAAAGGTCAATCAGTAGATGAATATCATTCGAAGTTTATTGCTTTATGGAATGAGCTCAAATCTCTATATGAGGATGCTTTTGATTCTCAAGGGGAGCGTTTAGCAAAAGCCAAGAAACGGTATGGACAAGAAACAGAAGTTTTTCAGTTCCTGTGGGGTCTTCGAGCAGAGTTTGAATATGTTCGAATTACGGCTCTTGATATGAATCCATTGCCATTACTTAGTAAGGTTTGTTGTCTTGCTCGTGATTATGAAAGTCTTCTAAATCTGAGTAAATCGTCAGACAAACATGGTAGTGGGATGTTGAGTAGTGCTGCAATGTGGAGGTTGCTGCACGATCAAGGACCTCATGAAGATGGAAAAATTGGTAATGGATGCACTTATTGTGGACACACCAATCACAAGGTTTCTGTTTGTTATCAGATTCGTGAATACTACGTTCGTAAATGTTCTTGGTGAAGTACTTAACATCTTCCTATGGTCATATGGCAGGTGAGTTCAATTCATTCTGTTTCTCTTTAAAATAAAAAATTTAATCTTTTTTTTTTTTTTTTTTTGGAATAATGCCAAGTCCTTTTAGTGAAGAATGCATATTGTGACTTAGTCTTGCAGGGCTTAAATTGGGCGATGAGATTTTGGTTATTAAACGGGTGCTCTATTCTACGTGCTAAAGGGAATTCAAAGCTGCTAAAGTGAACATCGTCTAGTAATCGTATTTGGGTTTCTTTGTTCTTTTGTTCTGTTGAATAATACTTATGCAACTTAGATCTATTAGTACTCTTGACATGTGGCTTTGCTGATAAGACTATCTCCATTACACTTTCCTCAACCTTCCTCTATGTTCAAAATTATTGTCTACTATTGAACTTATTTCCTTTCTTTTTCTTAGCCAATTTGTCAAAATGTTGAATCAGAACTTCCTATCAGTGCACTTTGCTACAGTAATTTGAAAATTTTTGATTACCTCCAAAAAATCATAAGCATTAATCATAATACTTAGTACAGAAATTGTCACTGCATAATGATAACTAGTTTCCCTGAAGAAAATTAACCACAATCTACAACCTGTTTTTTGCCATCATTTTCCAGTTATTCAGATTCAGATAGGTGCTATTAGTTCCTTGTAGTTTTGATAGTCTGGAAAATAAAGATGTTTTTTTTTTTTAATAATGGAAAGTTGAATGAGTAGATGTTGCTGTAACTTCATTAGTAGATATGCTTATTGATGGTTTGACCCTTTGACGTCATTTCATATTTTATCTCAATGAGCTCACAACCCTTCTTTCCTCCATTTCTGCTTCCCCTCCATGTTCTATCCTTCTTAGTCTGTCCTCATTCTTCGCCTATTTGGATGACTTATGGGGAAAAATCCCGGTCCTAGATAATTTGAGCCAACCGACACTTCCTAACTCTGTTTGCTAATGTGTTGCTAGGCTTGAATCATCCATTCGGTCATAACTGCTAGTTTTCTTTTGTGTTTTCAATCGCCCGACTTAGCTCGTGCTCATGGGCCGTGGCCCATGTTAATCATCCATTCGGTGATAATGTTTCTTTTTCTTTGTGTTTTCAATCGCCCGATGGAGAGCCAAGATTCAACTTTCAATGTAAAAAGCCGTTGTCTATGTGTTCTCAATAGCTTTCTAATGTTCTTCCGAAGATGTTGTGAGACATCAAACCATTTGGCGTTTTGACTTTTGACTCGGTCTAAAGAAATATTCTCTCGAAGATGCTGTGAGTGTGAGATGCTTAACCATTTTGCGTTTTGAGTACATTGACTCGATGAAACACCAAATGGTTGGCGTCTGACTGTATATGGTTTGGCGTTTTTACTTTGATTCTTGGATCCCACTATGCTTCGGCGTTGAATTTTGATGACGTACGGTGGGTTGAAAGTTGAATTAATGTTGGAGGACGACTAGAACGAGCCTTAGTTCACTAGTAAGAAAATACTAAAGATCCGTTTGGACTCCTGTGTTAGCAATAACATTGCAAATTAGTAAGAAAATACTAAAGATCCGTTTGGACTCCTGTGTTAGCAATGCATGACATTGCAAATTATACGTGGCATGAAAATCTAATTACAAGAAACATAAAAGTTATAGATAAATAAAATAGAAATATATATATATAAATACTCGGTATCATCGTGGCTCATGGCCGGGGCTCAACCTCTATCGACTTTTTTATGTTCTTTGTAAGTTAGTCAAGGCTCACAACGGAAATTTAAATAGCCAGGTTACAATATTGTGTTTAGTTAGCCGAGTTATGGTAGTCGGGACTGCAGCGCCGACCATTAGGAAAGGGGCAGTAGATAGCTGGGACTTGTTGTCATGGTATTTGTTGCTCGGGTCAAATTAGAAATTTGTCATGCCCTTTAGATAACTTTATAAATTAGTTAGTCGTTTTAATTAGGAAATTAAGTTAGATTAAGAAATCTAATCATATTAGGAAACTTGGTTACGACAAACCTAAGGTTAGCCTTGTTTAGGATTAATAGCTAAGGTTAGCTTTATCCCGGGCCGAGGCATAATCCTAGTTTTCCAAAAAAATAAATCTCAGCCGTTATAATATCGGCAATGCTATTTAACTCCCTTTTTTCCACCTCCCTGCAATCTAAATCTCACATCTGGGGAATGGTGAACCCCATTTACACCTGAATGTGAATCTAAATCTAGATGTGTAGTTTAGATTGTAGGAAGGTGCAAAAAAAAAAAAAAAAGTACATTATTTATATGTCCTTACTTTTGAAACCCAATAAATATATCCTTATACAACAATAAATATGTCCATACTTTTAATAACCTTATCCATTTAAAATTAGATTACTTTAATACCCTCACCATATAATATTTTTCTTTATTTCAAAATGGAACAAATTTCTTCCTCTACCACTTCACCACCACCACCAACATTCAACTACCATTCCACCACCACCGTTCAACAACCACCACCTACCAACCTCCACCACCACTCCTTCACCACCACCATTAGTCCTCCACCACCACTAGTCCGTCGCCGCCACCATCACTAGTCCGCCGCCGCCGTCACCACCGCCACCGCCACCGTCGTCGCCTCCGCCACCACTAGTTCAGATATTTTTGTATCAACAACAGTAGTTGATCCAAATAAAAATAGCTACAACAGTAGAAGTTGATCCAATTTAGGGGATCAACAATGGTAGTTGGTCCAAGAAAAAAAGGATCAACTGTAGAAGTTTAATCAATTGAGGGGATCAACAATGGTAGTTGATCCCCTAAATTGGATCAACAATGAAAGTTGATCCATGTAAATGGAGTGAACTTGGCGTGAGTCGAACACGCATCATCTGACATGGAGTCAGTCATGCTACCATTGCACCACAAGTTCAACATTGGAAGGAATTTACATGATTTAAACTACAAGCATGATTTAAACTACAAGCATGAATCCAATGAAATATTGTCAACAATAGGAGTTGAAAGGATCAACAACAGTAGTTGATCCCATAAAAAATTGGGTAAACAACAGTTGATCCCATAAATGGATCAACAACTGTAGTTGATCCCATAAAAATTGGATCAACAACAGTAGTTGATCCTGTAAAAACTGAAGTAAGTAGGTTTACTGAAAGGACAATTGCTATACCTGGAACACCATCAACAAATGCAACCAACATCATACCCAATCTCCACCACAATCACACTCAAAATCCACCACCAACATCACCACAAACATCCAGAACCACCAATATTTATTAAAAAACACCACCAATCCCAAAAACATCACCAACACCACTGAATCTATTACCAACACACACCACCACCATCACCACCACCACTACTGAATTTGGTAGACAAAATAAGATTTAGATAATAAGAGAATTAATGGTATGTATTACCCATTTACATTAGCACTAGCAGAAACTTAAATAAGAGAATCAAGGTAGACAAAAAGTATCAGATTTAACCCTAAATCTCAAAACAAAAACATAAAATAGATTTAGATAATACCTCCTCCACCTTCGTCACCACCACCACCATCATCATCATTATTACTTCTCTATTCAATAAATCAAAGAAGTTTTACTCTAAAATTATCTGAAATCGTAACCCAAAATCAGATCTCTATCTATAATCGTAACCCAAAATCTGTTCTCGATCTGTTTGAATCTGAATTTAAATTTTATATAAAGTTGAAAAACAAACACAAAAACGTGTTAAATTTGTTGATACTAGAGACGGAGATGGTGCTACTGGCTGTTGTGGTGGCGATAAAGATAGAGGTGGTAGTGGAAGCGATAAGGATGGTGCAGGTGTAGTTTTCTTCTAAGCATCAATGGAGAGGAGAAAGAATTGAAAAAGAAACGATTTTGGGTTTTCTTAGAGAATAACGATTAGATCTGATAATATAAGAATATGGTAGATTTGGAATAGTTGTTTTTCTCTTAATGGGCCAGGGATAGAATTATTGTGAAGAAGGATATATTTGAAGTCTGTCAGAACCAAGGACATATATTCAATTTCCACAAAAAAATAATAATAATTTGAATAGCATTTCCCCTATAATATAAAATGTATTGATTCTAGTAGACGTTAAAGTGAGGAAATCACATTGTAGTTGAATGATCCGTATTTTTTAGTCTATGATATTAGTCCAAAAGGAATTATCAGGATTCAGAACTGTTACGTGGATCAGTGGTTTGGGATTTAAACAAATTTATCCCAGATGGGCCGAATAAGCTGGCGAACTAAAGCATCCCAACATTTCGGGAAATCGAATATCGCGAATAAATCGGACAGGGAATAGAAATCGTGAATTCTAACCAGGGTAGTAAAATGCGGCGGGTGCGCATCTTATTCGTTTCGCGAACTAATCGTCAAATTGATAACTAGGCAAGAACCTCCTTAAGATTGCATCAATATGTATGTCATTAGATAGTTTCCCATGCTGCATGACAAGACAGGTTTTAATTTTTATTTCTTAAAGTTGCAGCTATTTTTTTTTCTCTTTTGTGTGCGATTGTAGATGTAGTAACAAATAAATGACCAACATACGTGGCATAATCTCGGAGGACGACCCACCAGAGACGGAGAAGAATGAAACACCGAATCATCCTTTATAACATGGGTTCAAGAAAAGAGGTATCTACCCAGCACATGTGGGACGAGCACGTGTAAAGTGAAGAATCGGATGTGATGGAGAGAGGTGTATCGGGAACCAAGGAATTAAATACACTGACATGGAAGATGGGAAGAGCAGAGGAATCTAGTCAAAGTGGGGGCCAGGAACCAAGAATAACCGATTCGGGTCGGGAGGCATAACGACATCGGGTCAAAGAATATTAGGCCATCAATATCGGGAAATATACTTATCGGGGTAATATGAGACGAGGCGATAAGCATCGGGGAAGAGAATACCAATCACCTGACAGGATCATCAAAGAAGATAGAATGTGACTTACACTGTATGAGCGTGTTAGCCTATAAATACAGACGTGTTGTATTGAGAAAAAGGCAAGTGATTTGTAAGTGAGTAAGAGGAGAGATAGAGTATTGTTGAGAGCATTCATCTTTGTAAACTTGTGTGAAGTAATAAAATCATCCTTTCACCCCCCATGGACGTAAGTAATCATGTCGAACCACGTACATCTTGTGTTCTTATGAGTCTATTACTTGCTTACATTACTTCCATTTCAAATTTATTGTTGGATGTAGATGTGTAAATTTTTACACCTACATTCAGGCGCCGACTAAGGGGATGAGTAACATATTTAGATACCTTGAAAAAACGATCAAAAGAGTAGAATCTAAAGCTCCTAATCATCTATGATGTTAGTTGAAGCTAAAAGAGGAACTCTTGTAGTTAAATTTCAAAGGCTATGTTTGTAGTTACATATTTCTAACCATGAGTTTGTTGAACTCATGGCTTTGTTTTCTTATCTATGTTGGATTTTGTTTTCTTATCTTCTTGATTTCGGGTTGTTTTGATTTCGGGCTTCGAGTTCATGAAAAAATTTCAAAAAAGTGTTGGTTTTTTAACTTTCTCTTGTTAAGTGAGTTGTTGAAAAGATTCACAAGCCCCCAAAGACACATCTATGATGTTTGGTTGAAGCGGTGAGAAAAATTCATCTCACTGGCTAACATGGAACTAGCTAAAGAAGATTTACATTTCAAGTCAAAATCTTCAAAATCCGTGGGAACAGTACTGTCGGATCACACAACCATCGGTAAATCGGCTCAAAACCATTGAGTTAGGTTACCGAGGTTGTTACTTACGGCGTTTCTTTAAGCATTTCGGTAAAAGTTTCTTTTCTTCTCCATGTAAGATGTTGAAAGTTTGGAGTCGAATGGAAAATCAAAAAAGTCCCAAGGAAAGATTATCCTTGATGTATTTTGAGGAAACCATATGAGAGGCGAATCGTATTCAGTTCACGCCTTAATCACAGTGTTTGAGTGGCGATTCCGTCAAGTTTAAGTGAAGGAAGTCATCACGTAAAAATTCGGCTAAAGTTACTTTTCCGACCACCATGTACGGCTGAGTAATGATACCTGGTAAAAGGAATGTTAGGACAAACAATGATTAATGCCTAGAGAAAGTACTGAAAGCGACATATCAGTAACCTTTTCACAAAAATATCCTAGTAGTCAAACAAACTAATTTACTGAGTTCAACGTGACAAAAATAGGGGAATCGTACTTATGTCTGAGTACTTTAAAATTGACATAACTTTTTTACTGTACTTTCTTTTTTAAAAATCCTTTTAAAAAACAGTTCAAAGTGAGGTGTTATATGTTTGCTGACGTAGGACAAACTCTCGGAGGAAAAAGTGGACCCGATCCGATGGCCAGCACTTCGGGGACTAGCAGGATTCTGAGGAATCGAACGGTGGTAGGAACGAGCATGCAAGAGGGAGTTATATACTCGCGACAAGAAAGTATCCATCGACCACGACCCGAGGAGAATCGAGGGCCATCTAGGGGTATGGAAACTGTCAACGAGGGGATCAACTTGGGCCAGGACGATGACCACACTTTCCTAGGACACATCGAACCGAGTCAGAGAAGACCCGAGAATATGGTAGATGGGATGACCGCATCAGATACCGAAGACGATAAAAAGGCACTGTTGATACAGGAGGATCGTCGACGAGCTAGACTACATGCCGAACACCAGGGCGCTTTGGACCGTGAAGAGGAACGACTCCGACAAGTCAGGCTGGGCAGGATGAATGAGACCCGAGCACCACATGTAGCACCACCATCAGTACCACCACATGTAGCTCCACCAGCCGCACCAGGAAACTACCATCATGATCCGTCAAGTCATGAAAGCACGGACCCTACCCTAATGGCGATCTTGGCAAACCAGAGGAGGAAGGAAGAATTCATGCGGGAACTATAAAGGATAAATATAGCGCTTGAGCAAGAGAATTACCTACTTAGAAACCAAGGTCACAGGTCGCGAGGATCGTCCAGCCGAGAAGCATCAAGTGATAGGACCCGATCAGGATATACCCGTACACCACCACGACACCGAGGACCCGTACCTGAGCCCGTCAATCCAGGTTAAGGATATGGTTCTCCCGAAGACTCGTCAACCGAAGAGGAAGTACCCGAACAAAATGGAAGATCCGATAATGCAACTGAAACTAAGCTCAAGCAGCTTGAAGAGATGGTCAAGAAATTTGTTGGAGATGGTGAAGACGATCAGTTAGTAGAAGTAATCAATGAAGCTGAAAAGACCCCCTTTTTGCCCGAGAATTGGAACAAACGTCGTTTCCCCTGAAGTGTACTCTTCCAACTTTCCCGTCACCGTTTTAAGGTACCGGAGATGTTGTGGAACATGTCAAGATGTATATGATGTCGTTGTTGCAATGGAAGATCAATGACGTAGTCATGTGCAAGTTCTTTCCCGCAAGCCTGGAAGGGGAAGTAAGGAATTGGTTCTACACTTTACCGGAAGGGTCCATCAGGAACTATGGAGTCTTGGTGGAAACGTTTCTCGAAACCAATATGCACAATAGCATTGTCAGGCCCAGAGTAAACAAGTTGTTCACTTTGGAAAGAAGGTTCAGGGAGCCTCTGAGATCTTTGACCGACAGATGGAGAAAATTGTGTACCGATATCGGGAAAGTGCCAGTCGACCAACAAATATTCGGGTTTGAAAATTCTCTCGGGAAATCAGATCATATCTGGATAGCTATGTTCACTGAGAAACCGCAGACGCTAAAGGAAATGAGCAAAATGCAAGAACATTACATCGCATTGGAATAAATACAGGAAGGAGCACAAGATAAAAGTGTGCAGAAGATTAGCACGACAGCAGAAATGGTTCCAAAAGCAACTTCAAAACGACCTGAGAAGAGATCGGGACCTCCAAACAAAGGCAAAGGAAAGAAGGAATGGATCGAAAAGGGAAATAAACCTCAGTACGAGCCAAAAACATATACGCCCTTGAACGCCCCATTGGAGGAGATTTTCAAAGAAGTAGAGAAGAGAAATGATATCCGTTACCCGAAAACCCGAGGAATACAATTTGAGGAGCTAAAGAATCATCCCGAATTCTGTCATTATCATCAGTTCAGGGGGCATTCCACCAATGAATGCCGAGAAGTGAAAGACATAGTCCAGCACCTAATTCGGGATGGCTATTTAAGGTAGTTTGTCAAGCAGGCAGTCCCGGCACCATATGCTCATGTACATCAAGTTAGGATTGATCGGGGTACCAAATTTCTATGCAACATCATCTCGCAATCATCCCCACAAGGTTTAGACCTCGGCCCGGGAATTATGACCAGAAACCACAAAAGGGTTGATCGGGAAAAGAAATCTTTAGCTTGGCCAAGACCTTGCATATGGAGGAGTGGATGATGCAACCAATCATTTTCTTAGCCAAAGACGTCCCTATGAATGGTCAGGCGCATGGGGATCCACTATTTATCACTCTAATGATAGACGAATGGGGACTAAAAATAATATTGGTCGATAGTGGGAGCTCGGTGGAAGTATTATTCTATGACACCTTTAAGAGGATGCAATTGTCGGATGATATATTAATCCCATCGACTTACACAATCTATGGTTTTAACAGGACAGTAACCGTTCCAAAAGGAGAGGTCACACTGAGAGTCTCAGATGGAGCCGATTACTTAGACACCCTTACTGCCTTCTGTGTAGTAGATGTTGTGTCACCATACAAAGCGATTATCGAAAGACCATGGATCGGTGGAATCAAAGGAGTTGCTTCCGCATATCATCAAAGGTTAAGATTCCCGACATACAAGGGAGTGGTTGAAGTTCTAGCAAACCCACAAGTGGCTAGGCAATGCATTCAAGTCGACATTCAACAAAACGAAGACAGGCGAGCAGGATTACGTCGAGAAAAGAACAGGGCCAAAGAAGTCAAAGCAGGTCAGGAATCAGAAAAGGTGATATAGAAAGTGGTTATGGCATATGAAGCAGGCAAGGAGAAAATATTATAGCAATCAAAGGTAGCAACACCGGTTGGGGACCCAAAGCCGAACTTCACAGCCTTAAAACCTACTCGTGAGGTCAATTTGGGGACAGAAGAAGAGCCAAAGATAGTAAAGATCGGGTCGTTGTTATCAGAAGAAGAGTCAAGCCAATTGATACCTTTATTACGAGAACATATGGATGTATTCGCCTGGAAAATGGGCGATATGGAAGGTATTGACCCCGAGGTTTGTTGTCATCACCTAAACATAGATCCGAAGTTTAGACCAGTCCGACAGAAAATACACAGGATCGCACCCGAATTACAAGCAGCGGTAGAAGCAGAGCTGAAGAAGCTACAATCATCTGGGATTATCCAAAAGGCACAATACCCGCTGTGGATTCGAATATGGTGATAGTACCTTAAAGGAATGGAGGTGTCTGAATCTGCATCGACTTCAGTGACTTGAACAAGGCGTGTCCCAAGGATAGTT
Organism: Papaver armeniacum; assembly: GCA_023531295.1. NCBI lineage: Eukaryota > Viridiplantae > Streptophyta > Magnoliopsida > Ranunculales > Papaveraceae > Papaver > Papaver armeniacum. The sequence continues at coordinate 97,020 of JAJJWW010014911.1, forward strand.
CCCCCTCCCAAACATCGATCAACTAGTAGAGTCAATAGTGGAACATAAGGAGATATAGCTAATGGGGTATAACCACATCCATTTAGCTCCCGAAGACCAGGAGAACACATCTTTCTTTACACCCCGAGGACTTTACTGCTATACAAAAATGCCATTCGGACTAAAAAATGCGGGAGCTAGCCAAATATCAAAGAATGGTTGAAGACATGTTTGAGGATAAGATCCACAATACTATCGAGGTGTATGTAGATGACATGTTAATCAAAAGTAGAGTGGCAGCCAATCATATCGAAGATCTTCGGGACATCTTCCATGAAGAAATATAAAATGAGGGTTAACTTGACCAAATGTACTTTGTGGGTGACCTCGGGAAAGTTCCCTGGGATACATAATCACCGGACGGAGGTATCGAGGAAGATCCCGATAAGGTTAGGGCCATCTTAGATATGCCATCTTTGGTAACAATTAAAGACGTGCAAAAGCTGAACGGATGTTTGACGACCCTAGGACGATTCATCTCGCGGTCGTCTGATAAATGCAAGGATTTCTTCGGAAGGCGAGAAAGGGAGAGAAGTTCAAATGGAGTGAAGATTGCGAGGAAGCATTCAGAAAAATTAAGCAACATCTCGCGAGTCTACCCGTGCTACAACGACCCGAGCTCGAAGAGGTGCTTACATTATATCTCGGAGCTACATCATGTACTATCAGCGCAGTCCTGGCTAAGAATGTTAGAACGGAAGAGAAACCGGTGTACTTTATCAGTAAAACCATGAACCCAGCAGAGAAAAACTATACAAAAGTTGAACAACTAATACTCGCACTAGTTTTTGCAATGCAAAAGCTGCGGACATACTTCCAAACTCACAGGATCATGGTACTAACAAAGTATTCTATCGAATCAGTACTCGGCAGTGCAGAAATATCGGGACGAATATCCAAGTGGAGCGCTCAGATCAAGCAGTTCAATATCTTCTACGAAATGAGGACAGCCGTCAAAGCACATGTCGTAGCCGATTTCCTTGCTCGATTTTCCCCAGGTGAGAGAAATAAGTATAGGATATCCCCGGCATGGAAGAAGATGGGGACGACCCCTCAGACCTTCTCGAGACTTGTATCCCAACACGATGGGAGTTATTCACTGATGGATCATCAAACAATGATGGATCGGGATTGGGGTTGGTCTTCACAACTCCAAAAGGACAAATAGTTCATTCGTTCAGGCTTGAGTTCGAAGCAACCAACAATGTCACTGAATATGAAGCGGTAATACATGTTTCACGGTTAATCGTGGAATTGTGACTTGAGGAGGTGAGACTCACCAGTGATTCAAAGTTGGTGGTTCGACAAATTAGTGGATAATATGCTATTCATGACCCGATCCTTCAGAAATACTAGAAATTAGCAAAATTCTACATTGACCAGATTCCCAACATCAAGTTCCGACATATTTGCAGAAAAGACAACCGACATGCAGATGCTCTGGCCTACGTCGCGTCCATGTTAACAGACCCGAGCATTGAAGCTATACGAATCAGAAGAGTATTAATGCCATCGATACTCGAGGAAGGGGATATGGAGATACAAGTGGTAGCTGCTACAAACGATAGATATGAGGCGGGAGATTGGAGGAAACCTGTTTTTGGGTAAAAACTGATTCTGATGGAAACGGTAAATTTGGGTGTGTCGCCGGGAAACGAATCTAAACCCTAAACAAATGCACTGCACGAGAGTACTTTAGATTCAAGAGATCAATCTGTACAATTCTGGACTAAACCAAAAAATGGCCGTTCCACTCTTGCTTATGTTACAAAATGAAGGAGAAGGGTTGATCTTAGGGAGGGAAGCGAAGAAGGTGTTGAGATCAGAATGGTTAAATCTGAAGGTGTGGTTGTTTCATGACTTGTATCAGAATGTAGAACTCGCTAGCGGAATGCAAGCTATGAGTTCTTTGGTGTTTTCTGGATACTTGTGTTGATAACCGTTGTTGTTGGTTGAAATAGGTTGAAAACCTATTTATATAAGTCATAGTTGAACGCACCCTGATCTCATAGGAAGTGGGAGTAGTTGAGTGATGGAAAAGTGGGGTCGTGTAAAATTTTGAAAACCACGTCTTGCTATAAGAGAAGTGAAAAAGCGGGGGTGCAACAACCATACCCAATATTTCGCTTAGCAATCTGTATGGACAAACTCTAATATACTTTTAAGAGAATCAACAAGACTCATTCTATAAAAAGTATATCAAGGAGTTTTATCTCTCTTTCTTGATTCAATTCTTTCTCAAGCAAAAAGAAATCTGCGAGTCTTATTGAATACAAAAGAAATCACTTGAACAGTACCAAAGACCAATGTTCAAGGATCAATCAATTTCCAATCAACAACCAAAGGTCGGATTTCCAATTGATTGATTCAAACGCACAACCTGTGATATTTCAATTATATACAAAAATATAATGCGGATTAGAAATAACACAGACACCAAAATTTTGTTAAAGAGGAAACCGCAAATGCAGAAAAACCCTGGGACCTATTCCAGATTGAACACCACAATGTATTAAGCCGCTACAAACACTAGTCTACTACAAACTAACTTCGGTATGGACTGTAGTTGAACCCCAATCAATCTCACACTGATTCAAGGTACAGTTGCGCTCCTTACGTCTCTCGATCCCGGCAGGATACTACGCACTTGATTCCCTTAGCCGATCTCACCCAACTAAGTCGTTGCTACGACCCAAAGTCGAAGACTTTAATAAACAAATTTGTATCACACGGAAAAGTCTATGGAATAGATAAATCTGTCTCCCACAGAAATACCTACAAGTTTTGTTCCGTCTTTTGATAAATTAAGGTGAACATGAACCAATTGATAACCCGGACTTACATTCCTGAAAAACAGCCTAGTATTATCAATCACCTCACAATAATCTTAATCGACGCGGCAAAAGAAGATATTGTGGAATCACAAACGATGAGACGAAGATGTTCGTGACTACTTTTATATCTTGCGTATCGGAGATATTAATCTCAAGCCAATCGTTACGATTGTACTCAAAACTATAGAATCAACAAGATCAGATCACACAACTACGAGAAAGTAGCATCGTTCTGGCTTCACAATCCCAATGAAGTCTTTAAGTCGTTAACCTGGTTTTCAAGAAGAAACCTAAGGTTAAAGGAGAATCGACTCTAGCTAATACAACTAGTATCACATGGAAGGTGTGGGGATTAGGTTTCCCAGTTGCTAGAGTTCTCCCTTATATAGTCTTTCAAATCAGGGTTTGCAATCAATGTTAGCTTAGTAACAAAGCATTCAATATTCACCGTTAGATGAAAACCTGATTAGATTCAAGTTAATATCTTTCAACCATTTGGATCGAAAACTTAGCTTGTTACACACACAAATGAAATGCACGATTTTAGGTTTGTGTAACCGTACCCAAACATGTACATTTGTTGGTTCAATGATCGTTGTCGTATGCGTCAAAAATAATTTCACTTTCCTAAAGTATATGATAAGAAAGAGTTCGTTTCCACTGAGAGGCAATTGTAGTTATTATGTAATCAATTTCCTAAAGTAACCACTTGGGGGAATTTCTGATTTTTAAGTAAGCAATAAAAGTAAATCAAAAACAAAATAAATTGGAGAAAGTAATCAATAGAGAAAGATATTGGTCAAGGAATTCATCTTCAATCTTAAACATGTGCTTGCATATATGATTAGAATTACAATTTAATCTCTTTTATTATCAACAGCCTAGAGAATCAAGAGAGCAAGATAATCTATTAATTTCCTAAGTTCATCAACACACACATTAGAGCTGCGTATGTGAATTCTACCTAAAGAATAACCTAACGCCTTGCGCTAATTAAGTTCAATTCCTAGGAGCATTAAGTTTCAGAAATAGGCTAATCAATGCAATTGTCATACATTGCGCATAACAATTCGGACAATGGTCAAACTCTACATATGGTTACGAGAGTGTATCACTACAAACCGTAAACATATTATGCTACTTGTATTCAGGGTTATCGCTCGATGAAAACCCCTAAAATAGCTATGGACAAGGATGCAAGTTCAATTAATTGGCCACTTAACTAACCAAACATCTTAGTCCTATCACAATACATCAATCATGTGATCATAAAAACAGTAGAAGTATGAACGATAATCAAGAGAGAAAACTAATGCATAGCTCAAGCATAAGTTTTAGAAATAGGACTACATCCTTAACCAATAATATTAAATTAGCTACTCATAGCTATGGAGTTCATCACAAAAATATTAATTGAATAGAAGAAGATGAACAAAAGCAAACCCTAGTAGCGTAAACAAAAGCGGCTCTCCCAAGTTTCAAGAATAAAACGTTCTTTCCAAACTTGTAGAAGTCTTCCTTTTATAGCTCTCTTGTTCCAAAATTAGGTCAAGTCTTCAAAGAGTCCAATAGATACAAATCCACCAAGCCCATATGTGAGAAAAACCCATGTAGAAAATATGCCCCAAAAATAGTCGCCGGAAAACTGGTATTATGGCCGGAAATTGGCCGGAGAAGTGACCGAAAAGTATCTCAGGTGACCGGCAAAGTCCACCCGGTCACCGGTCAAATCTCAGGTCAACTGAGTTAACTCGGGTCAAGCACCGAGTCATACCGAGGCAGCTGAGTTAAGTGATTCAGAAAGTCGGACCATGAATCAGCTGAGATCTCTAAGCTGAGTGAGCTGACTTGCTAAGGCCTAAGCCATTTGCATAGGCCTACACTCAGTTGCATATCATTGTGCAACAACCTTACACATCCAGCCATAATGGTTGTTACCTGCACATCCATCCATTGTCTGTTGCAATCATACATTCAACTCCATTCTTTCAGCAGCCAAGCAGACACACAAAACTAGCCATTAGCTGCAGCTTCAACCTTTCTTTTTTGAAATCACATCCACTCCATTAAACCTCAGCTCATAAGACTTGAGCTTTACTCTTGGCACCATCGCCTGCCATTCATGTACTATCATTCACAACTTAGCCATCATCTGAACTGCTAATGCAATATTTTCCATCCCCTGTATCAATAGCAACAGCAACAGCTTACAGCAAGGCCGACTCCACATCCACCTATTCATTATGTAGCATCACAGCCAACTGCAATACTCTCAGTTCCCAGTTTTATCAACCATTTGAGCCATCTAACCTGCACACAACCATCAGTCACACTGTAAGCCTGGCCATTGCGAACTCCAAATATATCATGGCAGCAACATCGTCTCTTCCATTTTCTTTTTCATGTAGCCTTGTGCAATACTCAAATTCCATCAACCTTAAGCCATCTTCTCAGGATGCAGCCATAGATCAATTCAATTCCATTGTCATCTCAGACCCATAATACCACAACCTTCTCATCTGGTTTCTTGGAGCAGCAGTTCCTCGTCTATGTCGATTTCACATCCACCACTGCCTATTGCCACCATACCCTGCAGCTGCAACTACTCTCTGCAATATTTCTTCCATGCCAGCAACTGCGCTTGTACTATTACCACCAACAGCTGCCATTATCCTACTGCATTGCCAGACTCAACCCCTTAGCCCAGCTGCACAAACAATACTGGAATCCCATGTATGGCGCAACTGCAACACAGATTAAGCTTCAACTCCACCTGCATTTTCCTTGTTCGTCTTGGTTCAAGCAAATTTGCAAACACCATATGCGCCTATCTGGAACTGATGAGGGTTGTGTACTGACTGCATCTTGAAAGCTACACAAGTCAACTCCATCCCTGCACAATTCAATTCCATACATAAACCAAATTCATTCAAAACACTATCTACTCCGTTCTTCCACAATCAATCAATAATGGTGAACTCGTCTTCTTCTCTCGGCTTCTATTGGCAAGCAGGTTAATTCAAACCCGAACCAAACTCTCCAAAATCGAATACCCAATCTTCAATTTCTTGTTGTTAATACCAATAACACCTCAAATCCCAGTAAACCCATCTCCTTCTTCCATCGAACTTCGATCTCCTTAATGCCAGAAACCACCATTTCTCAACTGATTTCGAGAACCAACTCATACCACCAACTCCATAGTCTCATCAGCAACAACACCTTCAACTGTTCATCAAGCACAACCAATCTCCACCTGAAATTCCATTTCTCGATCTGAATCTTCACAGCTGCAAAAACCCATCTTCTATTTCATCTTTTCTTCTTCAGATCTTCTCAAATTCTTCCATCCCAATAACCAATCGATATCAGCAACCCTAACTTCTTGAACTCGAGTGGCAATTTCACCTCCTACTGCGAATCTGCTTCAAACCTATGTCCTTGAATCCTCTCAAATCTCGGCTTCAACCCCATTTCATTCTCGGCATCAACTTCAACTCTCGAACTCAAATTCCTCACAACCATTTAATCCTCCCTGTAACTCAACGGCAGTCAACCACCACGAACCCATATCGATCTTGGTTTTCCCGGCGAGAAGAACTCTTGTTAGCAGCGGCATGAGCTGAGATGAAATGGTTAGGTCTTTGACCTTTAGTTTAAGGTTATAGAGACAAATGGATTTAGATACCCACTGCGTTAGGATAAGGGATGACCAGTTCAAACATGGCTTTTTGGTTTCAGAAAAATAACAGCCTAATTCTCAGTTCAATTGTCAGTTCTAGGAGACTGACACCTTAATTTCCGGCGTAACTCCTCTTGTGCAACCTAGCATGCGCCAAATATCGTCTGCGAGTTGACCTTTTTGCTTTTTTCGCTCCAAATGGCTAATTTCTCCTTCTTTTGCTCCCAAATGACTCCATTGTTCCTAATAAACTCAAAATCAATCATAACAGATGCAATTCACAATAATAATAGCAAAGAAAGCATAAATACTAGATATTAAATTAGGTATTTTACAACACCTATCATTCAACAATAGTTAACCAAATGGTTAGCCATATGAGCACTTTCATATCAACCATATTCTTCTTCACCATAACTAGTTAAAATGACTCAAATGAACTAGTTAGAGAGTTGTTCAATCACAAGAAAATCTTATGTAACTACACAAGACACATTCGAAGCAAAAACGATTTGATTCACTTGAATCGATTCATGAACTTTATAGCCACAGTTTGCATTTAGCATTCCTTAGTTAATATGAATGAGTTCACAAACAATTGTTTTTAGATATAACCAACTTAAGTTTGCAGACGTAGTTCGCGGACTTAAGTTCCCGAAAGGATTTCTCAAACTCCAGCAGAATTTCTCGGGTTGAGAACTTCTGCCAGCTTGCGGACTGAGTTCTTGGCTCTTATTCCGGTTCTCTTGATCAACAAAGTTCGCAAACTTCGGTTCAAGAAAAAAGGACTTATACATATATGTGTTTCCACACAATGCTTATATCCACCATTTGTTATATAATCTAAACTCTCATTTCAATCATTGAAACATTCTTAGAGGACGTTATATAGTTGTTATTCACAAACCATTTTTCGTCAAAGTAATTTTCAAAGTGATTGAAACATAACATGACTTTAGTCACTAGGTAAAGATGAACTTGGCCAAAGCGAAATCTTACCAACACATATTTCGAGAAATAGATAGGCGAGATAAACTCGGCTCGAAATAGCAAATGTGTATAATCAAAGTCTATATAGCAAAATGACTTTTGTCTCAAAATAGGAGATAGAGTAGATAGACTTTTGAGTGATAGATAAGTTCAAGTCTCCACATACCTTTTAGTCGATGAAGTTCCACCAGTTCCTTGAGTAGTCCTTCGTCTTGTATGATGATTGCCATGGAGTTCTTGAGCTCAACTGCACTTTCTATCCTAGTCCGAGACTTAGCTATAGTAGACTAGAAATTAAGACTTATAGTTTTGATCACTAACATTGACAAACATGCTTGAGATAGCAACGCATGCGAGTTCGACCGAGCAATGCTCTAACAATCTCCCCCTTTGTCAATTTTAGTGACAAAACTATCAATACATATGGAATACAAAAATAAATGAGTTAACTTTTGTAGCTCCCATTCCACATGCCTAACCTTCAACATTACTCGAAATTTTCGTCAATTCCAAGTACTCCAATGATCCCAAAGGTTGTAAGTTCAGCATCATCGTTGTTGAAAATCCGTAGCTATAACAACGAGAAAACAAGAATTCTCAATCATTGTTATACAGTGTCATAGTATCAAAGTTCAATTGTATCACAACTTCGACAACAATACTATGGTGATATGTATCACTCCCCCTTAGTCAATACTCCATCTCACATGGAAACCACTCCCCCTTACATAATGATCCAAAAACCATATGTATTTGTAGTGTGAACTACATATTAATTCTCCCCCTTTTTGTCAATAAAATTGGCAAAGGTACGAAAACAGATCCTAATGAAATTTCCGAAAGAGACATTTCATGACCAAAACAAAGCACATATCATCTTATTTAGATGCAATCATATAGCCGAAGCTAAATGCATTCATCAAGGAGTTTGTAAAGATACAATATAACCCCTATAATATTCCACAGCCGCACTCCTCACAAAGATTTGGAAATTAAGCACAAGTTCAATTAAGAACTCTCCCCCATAATATGTCATTCCCGAGGGAACAACAAGAGCGACCTTAATTTCAAAATAAAAGAAGGATTTCTTTGGACAAAACAAATCACATACAAGTATGAATTTGAATCCAAAATACTCAATTAAATTAACCACAAGAGAACCCATGATCAATTTAATCGGAAATGCTCAACATAAGTGATCTTATGGAGACTCAAAAATTATTAACTAGATTAATCACAAGAGAACCCATAATTAATATAATCGGAAATACACAACCAAATTAACCACAAAAAGTAATCAATTTAATTGGTCATGCTCGACATAAGAGAACTTACGGAAAAACAACTAAATAACCAAACAAGGATGATTAATTTAGTTGAACATGCTCGACATAAAGTATCTCAGGAAGCAACAACTAAGCCAAACAATCACTTAGTCGATAGAGCTCAACATAAGACACCTTATGGAACAACACAATATATACACAAATTGTGGATCGGAGATCGACCTAATATCGTGGAATAAGCAAGGATTCATTCTATTTTCCATCACCATTTGCACAATGACATACAATAGACATAATCATTGTAAACAAAAGATTTTAACCTATCTTCCATCAATAATTGACATAATAGGCTTAACTTTTTTATTTGTCAAAAGTTCATTCCTTATTTTATCAACACATGCATATCGACATATAAAGGACTTAACTTTTGACAAGGTATGGGACAATCATAGTTCACAGATGCAAACACGCAAATCCCATAACAAATTGCAATATTTAAAACCATAAAGATTAATACTGCAAAAATCATCTTCCAAACAATTTTAGAATTTAAACCAATAAATCTAAAACATGAAGATGAAGAACGTTGGACATAGCTATGTGTAGTCACAATAATGGTTATTCCAAACTCTAGTTATTCTTCTAAACAAAACAAGAAAATAGAAGATTTACTAGGCATATAAAGGAAAAATCAGAGTTCATTGAGAACCTCATATATTTCAATGAATCCATCAAAGAAGGTATCACTGATTTCCTTTATTCTCTTGATCGTAGACACACCACGTTCGTGAGTTATAACACTAACTGTGCGATCAAAAACCCGAGCAAGCTGTCTAGCTTTAACGCAGTCCATGATGAGCTTCTTTGATTCCTTATCAGAATATTCTGATTAGCAAGGATTCTGTCCTGACCATCTAGAAGTTGGTTTATTTGCAATTGAAGATTTGCAAACTCGGCCTTTGAATCGTTCGGAAAACGAGTTAAATCCTAGACAGAATCATCAATCCAGGAGTTGTGATCCTTTCTTTCAAGCATATTCTTTAGAACCAGCTCTTGAATTGACTCATGTCCCTGATTGTCTTCCTCCATATCAAGATGCACAATCTCTTGAGATTTTGCAGAGTTCTCCATGTATACCCCTTTTTTTTTTGTTAGGGAAGGAGAAACACAATATAGTACAAGTATTTATGTGTTTATAAACATGATTCGGAAACTCTTGTTACGAAAACCCTAAGAACTCACGAGAGGAGGACGCGGATGTTTGTGGACTGTCAACAAAAAAACTCAAACAGAAATAATATACAACATACTTGAGCATTTCTCAATTATTATCCTTGCACCTCTCAAGTTAGAAACAAGGAAAACTATACCTAGAATCAGGTGGTAGAGTGGAAATTAATCCCACTTTGATCATCGAGAAAGGAGTTGTACATATCATCTGACAGTTTGATCTTTGTGTTCTTCGCCTTTTTTCGGTTAACCTTCATCCCACAAGGGTAAGACACAGTGTGATTAACATATCCATCAGAAGGCTTTTTCTGAGGACTAAATCTAGGACCTCTCGCAATTGGTTCAAGAGGATCAGAATAGAGAGGAACCCATTTTCTAGACTTAGATTTACCAGACTCATCCTTATAAGCACAAGGAATGTGTTCATTAGTGGTACAAGAGTTTATACCATTGAGATGAACTTGTTTCCTGTGATGATTTCTAGAATAAAGATCATTTTTATAAGGTTTCTGGTTTTCTATGGGCACGAGATTCACTGCAGAAGTCGACAGACTATTTACTCCATTGATAGTAGACAGAAGCAAATTATGAAGATTTGAGATTTGTTTCCTTCTGGCAAGGAAATGGATGGCATAGTGATTCTTTTTCCCACAGAATGTACAAGTTCGTGGAGGAGAACCAAAAACTGGCACTTGTTTTAACTTCATAGCCATTTGAGAGGGTTGTAAGTCATGTAACTCCTTCTTGACACAACGTTCTTCTGGAGAACATTTCTTCATGTGCAGTAATTCACAACAATTAATTGGTACGGAAGAATTTCTCCTTAAGAAAGAGTTTTCCTTTTCCAAGGATCTGCACTGTTCATGGGCTAGAGCAAGAGATGCACCTAGTTTCTCTTTTTCAACACGGAGTCTATTTAGATCTGGTGAATGCATCTTGATCATTCGTTTTTCTCTAATTGAGTCTTCCTTGACAATATCCTCAAGAACACTAATCTTTTTCACGCTGTAGAGTAGTTTCTTGGAGAAGTTTTTCAATATTTTTAGAGAAAGACTCAATGATGTTATAGAGTTCACGTTCTCGATCAAGATACTTTTCAAATTCATCAATAAGCTGAGCATGATCCTGAAAATCAATAGATTCAGTGGAATTTTTCGAAATTCTGGTGAGTTCTATTTCAGCTTTTTCCAAAGTGTCACATGCCTCATGAGAGGGGGAGATGTCAACATTTGATGGAACAATCTTTATACCTCGGGATTCGGAAGAATCAACTAAGGAGTAATCCTTTGAGGTGTTTCTAAGACACTTTGTATAATTAAAAGCTTTAGGAGACATCTTGGTATGCGTAAATGCTAGAGAAGAGATTTTGTCCTCAGACTCAGATTGCCACAAACACAGACTTGTAAGGTCTTTAAACGTGTTTGCATGCTCTGATACCAATTGAAAAAGCGGGGGTACAACAACCTTACCCAATATTTCGCTTAGCAATCTGTATGGACAAACTCTAATATACTTTTAAGAGAATCAACAAGACTCAATCTATAAAAAGTATATCAAGGAGTTTTATCTCTCTTTCTTGATTCAATTCTTTCTCAAGCAAATAGAAATCTGCGAGTCTTATTGAATACAAGAGAAATCACTTGAACGGTACCAAAGACCAATGTTCAAGAATCAATCAATTTCTAATCAACAACCAAAGGTCAGATTTCCAATTGATTGATTTAAACGCACAACCTGTGATATTTAAATTATATAACATAACAAAATATAATGCGGAATATAAATAACACATACACCATAATTTTTTTAATGAGGAAACCGCAAATGCAGAAAAACCCCCGGACCTAGTCCAGATTGAACACTACACTGTATTAAGCCGCTACAGATACTAGCCTACTACAAACTAATTTCGATCTAGACTGTAGTTGAACCCCAATCAATCTCACAATGATTAAAGGTACAGTTGCGCTCCTTACGTCTCTGATCCCAGCAGGTTACTACGCACTTGATTCCCTTAGCTGATCTCACCCACAACTAAGAGTTGCTACGACCCAAAGTCGAAGACTTTAATAAACAAATCTGTATCACACAGAAAAGTATATGAAATAGATAAATCTGTCTCCCATAGAAATAACTACAAGTTTTTTCTGTCTTTTGATAAATCAAGGTGAACAGGAACCAATTGATAACCTAGACTTATATTCCCGAAGAACAGCCTAGTATTATCAATCACCTCACAATAATCTTAATCGACGCGGCGAAAGAAGATATTTTGGAATCACAAACGATAAGACAAAGATGTTTGTCAATACTTTTATATCTTGCCTATCGGAGATATTAATCTCAATCCAATCGTTACGATTGTACTCAAAATGATAGAATCAGCAAGATCAGATCGCACAACTACGAGAAAGTAGTATCGGTCTGGCTTCACAATCCCAATGAAGTCTTTAAGTCATTAACCTGGGTGTCAAGAAGAAACCTAAGGTTAAAGGAGAATCGACTCTAGCTAATACAACTAGTATCACACGGAAGGTGTGGGGATTAGGTTTCCCAGTTGCTAGAGTTCTCCCTTATATAGTCTTTCAAATCAGGGTTTGCAATCAATGTTAGCTTAGTAACAAAGCATTCAATATTCATCGTTAGATGAAAACCTGATTAGATTCTAGCTAATATCTTTTAACCGTTGGATCAAAAACTTAGCTTGTTACACACAAATGAAATGCACAATTTTAGGTTTGTGTAACCGTACCCAAACATGTACATTTGTTGGTTCAACAATAGTTAACCAAATGGTTAGCCATATGAGCACTTTCATATCAACCATATTCTTCTTCACCATAACTAGTTCAAATGACTCAAATTAACTAGTTAGAAAGTTGTTCAATTGCAAGGAAATCTTATATAACTACACAAGACACAATCAAAGCAAAAATGATTTGATTCACTTGAATCGGTTCATGAACTTTATAGCCACGGTTTGCATTTAGCATTCCTTAGTTAATATGAATGAGTTCACAAACAATCGTTTTTAGATATAACCAACTTAAGTTCGCGGAATTAAGATCCCGGAAGGAGTTCTCAAAATCCAGCAGAATTTCTCGGGTCGAGAACTTCCGCCAGTTCGCGGACTGAGTTCGCGGCTCTTATTCTGGTTCTCTTGATCAACAAAGTTTGCAAACTTCGGTTCAAGGAAAAACGACTTATACATATATGTGTTTCCACACAATGCTATATCCACCATTTGTTATATAATCTAAACTCTCATTTCAATCATTGAAACATTCTTAGAGGACGTTATATAGTTGTTATTCACAAACCATTTTTCGTCAAAACAATTTTCAAAGTGATTGAAACATAACATGACTTTTGTCACTAGGTAAAGATGAACTTGGCCAAAGCGAAAGCTTACCAACACATATTTCGAGAAATAGATAGGCGAGATAAACTCAAATTTCGAAATGGCAAATGTTTATAATCAAAGTCTATATAGCAAAACGACTTTTGTCTCAAAATAGGAGATAGAGTAGATAGACTTTTGAGTGATAGATAAGTTCAAGTCTCCACATACCTTTTAGTCGATGAAGTTCCACTAGTTCCTTGAGTAGTCCTTCGTCTTGTATGATGATTGCCATGGAGTTCTTGAGCTCAACTAGACTTTCTATCCTAGTCCGAGACTTAGCTATAGTAGACTAGAAATCAAGACTTATAGTTTTGATCACTAACATTGACAAACATGCTTGAGATAGCAACGCATGCGAGTTCGACCGAGCAATGCTCTAACAAGAAGACCGGTTGGTTTACACCTACTACTTCTCTGCCTCAACTAACTGTCCGCCTTTCCTGACACTTTCTTATAACGGGAGTGTTGCACACCGCACACTGTAAACCGTCATATCAATACCCTGATGAACATCCCCCAGTTTGTGACATGTTTGATGTCTCGAGTATTTTCGTGGAAAATATGCAACAAGTTGCTGAGTAGGTATTTTTTGCAAGACCTAGCTATTTTGACCAATCACGCGCAAGCTAGGCGGCGGGCGGTCATATGTTACAAGTCAAGCCATGAGACTTGCCACAAGAAATAGCATGTAATGCCTTTAGGTTAAATAATTACATTATTTGTAGAAATCGATGTTTGTAAAACATCGTTTGTAATCGATGCATATAAAGCATCGCTTTTAAGCGAGCAACTCAAAATAATCGATGCTCATGAAGCATCGTTGTATGAATCCTGCCTAAATTGGCCGTGAAGCTTAATGTCTTAAAAGGAGCATGACCGGCCATCTTCAGGAAGCTTCCAGGAGTTGTTCATGCACGCCAAAGGTGAGTCGGTCGTTCCTTATAGGAGAGTGATGGATGGTAGCCATTTTGACATCCTATTGGTTGGCCCAAGTTAAATCTAGACCGGTTAAATTGGCTAGCAAAATTGGATGGCCGAGATGATTTGCGGCAGTTATTGGTTGCCGCTAAATTTATTTAAGACTCATATAAGAAGCGAGGCCAGCTATCTTTGGGCGATCGCTTAGGATCCATATGGGCAGGCCGCGGCTTGGCCGATTTCAACTTATGGAAAGGGGGTGGCCGTTGATCATGGCCACATCTTGTTGGCTACCAAAAATAAAAGTTAGGCCAGCCGATTCATCTGGCGAGGTTGGGCGGCCGAGATGATTTGCGGCAATTAATAGCTGTCGTTGATTCAATTTAGGTTTTAAAAGGTGGTGTGGCCAATCCATTTTGGGCCAACGTTTTTTGGTGTTGGCGGGTGATGGGAGCTGTTCGATCGGCCAGCACAATAGTCGGGCCGCTGGTGAACGTATCCGCTCCTCACACGTTGATTAAGGTTGAATCTAGGCCGGTCAATCCGGCTGGCGAAGTTGAGCGGCCAAGATCGTTTTGCGACAGTAATATACTGCTGCTAACATAAATTAGGGTTTTATAACCCGCGCGGCTATCCTACTTTGAATAATCGGTTTGGTGTACTCCTGGCATGTCGTGGGAAGTTCGACTAGCCAGGGATGGGGATGGGTTGCTGGAGAGCATGTCGGCACCTCGTTGGCAGTCAAAAACAAAATCTAAGCCATCCAATTTGGCTGGCGAAGTTGGACGGATGTGATGAGTTTGAGACTGTCATGGCCAGTCTTAACTCGTTGAACTTATTTTCAACATCGCGACTAGCCTAGCTCTGGCTTGCGATCAGGGATGTTGCTGGCGGGTGATTGTATTTTCAATGATGTTGTAGTAAGATGATTCGTTCAAGACTTGTGAAAGCAGATTTTTTAGACTTAATTTTTATAAATAAAAATATAACAAACTCAAAATATAAAGTGTTGTGAAAATTATGGAGAGACTAGGGCTAGGGTTCCGCTATTTACGAATTCCAAAGTTATACTAATTATAACCATGCAATTTCACACGTTCAATTTGATTCTCAACTCTTGCAAAAGTAGATTTTTAGAAACAACAAATGTTAATCCAAAGCATGAGACATCAAAACCCTAGGCTAAGCATGTTCCATCAATAGAAAATACAATTGTTTAACAAAAATCATAAAATCTATTTTCAATCCAGGCAAATAACCATAAATAAAAATTGCACAAATTAAATAATTAAGAATTACCACTTTTTCTTTGGCAAGATAGATTCCTCCGTCGCCCCAAGGGTTGGGTTTAACTCATCATATTAGAAACACGCTCAAAAGTTGATTTCATTACTCAAGAAGTGCTTACAAAGATGAAGTTATGATAAAAACAAAGATTTGTAACAGTGTACTGGCATTACAGATGACTGTTACAAATGGATTGACTATTACAATGAAAATAATACTCAGAAACTGTCGAAAAGAACATTCACATAGAGGGAATTAGATCACATTTGCAAAACGACAGACACAGAGTATGGTCTGTGTTAGAGCATAGCTCGGTTGAACCCACCAAGCGTTGGTATGTCAAGTTTGGTTGTCATATTTTAGTGAATCAAAACTCATTTTAAGAGTCGATTGATTATGTACTAGATTCAACTTCGTATAGGTTAGCTTGAAAGTATTGGGATATGAGACATTACATGTATTGCGAAGACTTGAAGAAGTGAAGAAGTAAGAAGCTACAACGACAACATCATCCTTCCACTTGAGGTTAGTGATATTTGACTTGAACTGTTTCACTCCCTAACGTATCTTTCAAGTCGTGCATATTGAAAACAAAGCGTGAAGCATGAACACTCTAGATAGACATAGTATTAAGGAATACAATACGAGGTTTATTGTTTAACCATTAAACTTTGTAAATAAGACACCGACATAATCATTTGAATTCTATTGTGATTATTTATGGGTATGAGGTGAGGATTTCATCCTAGTAAACAATGTTTATACATGTTTTTTAAGGAAGTAAGTTCATAAACTTGTTTATGAATCGAAAAGGAAATCACCAGGCGTTATTGGTATTGTTATTCATTGCATATCTTATGAAAAACCAATATGTGTGATTTAGTATAACCGCTCATGACTTGTTTGTGTTCTTGGTAAAAATATTCACAAAGGCCTGACTTATGTATTGGTATGACTTTTATTAGTGAAACCGATCTTAAGTAATCACCTGATATGGTATGATCAAGTTTGTGATTTTTGTATGACCAACTCTAGGTAAAGGGGAACCGATCCTATGAAGAGGTGAAACACATCACAAAGGGGAATCGATCCTTGTATGAGGTGCATCAAGTTTTTAGCAGAAAGGGGAACCGATCCTATGGACATGTGCAACACATATAAGTTAGATACCATATATATGTGGGGAACTGATGCTAGTACCTAGTCAACCGAATTTTGGGAATCTAGTGTGACTATGCACAGTACTCACATGGAGGTAGAACCGAAACTTGTTTTGGTAGAACCGAAACTTGTTTTGGTAGAACTGTTAAACCCATGATTTGTGATTGAGTGTTTCTTGATCAATCACATAGTTCTTGAAAGTCAGATGAACCAATTCTAAACTTGTTTGGAAGTGTGGCAAATTGTTTTCAAGGTTGTAAGTATGAAAGAGGACTTACAGAGTAAGGATGTCGGCATACTTTGAACACGTACAGTAATGTTTATCTTTTATTGTTCAAAGTTATTCCTTAATAGCTACATGAAGGAAATCCCAGGATCGAAACATAAATAAGTTAAGAATCTTTTATTTAAGGTTTTTAATTTTATTTTTGGAAAACGATAATTAGTAATGTGCATTTACTAGTTGAGTTTTTCCAAAGAGATTTTCGGTCAATATTTTGGACAGAGCATTTCCAGGAATTATGGAAACCGAATTTGGAATATATTGAATATATTTGAGAATATTTTCGGTTTTGGAAATTCTTTGATGTCCAAACTTCCTTGTCTATAAATACTTGAAGTTTGCATTTCTAGCAAACTAATCCTTCGTAACAGCAAACTTCTTCGATTGTGTTGTTACTGGTGAAGCTGCCTATTCGGAGAGGAGAGTAACCTAATTAGGAGAAATCTCTTACGGACGCTCAGTTTAAAGTCTTCTTTGGGATTAAGAAGCTCCATTAGTACCGTTGGTGGGAAACTAGATAATTGAGGTTTATCTTGTGTTTTCGATTGATTTGATTGACTAACGGTGGTTGAAATTTGATTGCACCTAGTTTGTTTATGCTTGAGAATCTTCTCTTCTGATATAAGATTCACTCAAACTAGATCGAAGTTTCGATATGGATCTTGAGACTGTTGTTAGTTCTAAAGACGATCTTGTAATAATCCATTGTTAACGAGACTAGTTCTATGCGTAATTGATAACAAGAGATTCAAGTTGTTGTGTGCAGTGTTTATTGAAGATCTAAGAAGATTTGAAGACAAAGAAAATATTGAAGATTTCGATTTGGGGTTCATAATCTTTGGTGTGCACAATACTTGTTTCGGTATAAGAGGATCCAACTATAATAGGTTTATCCTTGTGATATATTAGATTGATTAGTTGTGTAGATCGGCATCAATACAATTCTTTGTGATTAAAAGTATTGATTGCAAAATTTAACAATTACCTTTAGTAGTTGAACATAAGATAGATCTAAGAACTTGATGAAGGAGTTTATTGAGATAAAAGAAGATCCTTTGTCGAACTCACATCACTTGGTTGAAGAGAGTTGATACCAAACATATTTGTTGTTCCTTTACTGTTTGGAATACGAACCAAAGGAATTATTCCAAGTATGTGACTTATTCATAAGTTGGAGGCGTGGGAATACAGGCGGAACTAGGTGAACTATAGGTTTAGTTGCTTGGTCTCAACTATACGAAGTTGGTTTAATTTTGTGTAGCGGCTTAATAATCGATAGTATTCATTCGGACAAGGTCCCGGGGTTTTTCTGCATTTGCGGTTTCCTCGTTAACAAAATCTTGCTGTGTCATTTACTTTTATTTTCCGCATTATATTTGTTTTATTATAATTAAAGTAAATTACACAAACGTTAATTCCTATTTACTTGATAAGAAATCCTATTGTGTTTGGTTAAGTCTGAACCTTTTTATCAAGTAAACATACTTCGTTGTTGTATTATCTCGATCTCATATCCATAGACGATCACACGAAGTGTGAACCGATTAGTTGCATTATCTCGACTCAATCCATAGAAAATCACTTTCGGAGAAAGGACTTATATGTAGGAAAAGTTTTAGCTTGAGGTATATTTGGGTACCCTCGCCTTTTCAATTGGTATCAGAGCAGGCAAACACGAAAAGATCTAACAATATGTGTTTGGTGCGATCCAACCTTTAAGAATTGAATCTAATGAATGATTTAGTTAACGTAAAGCAAGACATCAAGATTTTTGAATTAACACTTGATGATGGCATCTACGATTCAATATCTGAAAAAAAAAAACATCTCTAGAGATTCTACGAGACAAGTTAATCTTGTTAATAAGGTAGAAACCGATGAAATTTGGAAAAGTACATCTACAAGAAGGGTTAGATGAAATTTCCGATAATGATGATTCAGATTTTGAATAATAAAGAGGATATCTCAGAATACTCTAAACTGCTGGAACCTTTGAAAAATGAAAAGCTGAGAACTTCGGATTTTCTTGGTTTTATGACTCCTCTTTGTCGTGAGAATAAGAAACTGATTAGGATTTTTCAAGGATATTATATTGGTTCAAATCAGTGATTTTCTTCTTAAAGATCGTACTGACGAGCTAAATTCTAAGAAATTAATGTGAAAATCTTCGAAGAGATCTCTTTTTGTCAAAAAATAAACTTATTGAATCTGAAGCAAGGGTTAATTCTCAACCAAAGAGTTTTGAAGAGAAATAAGGTGTATATCTCTCACGAGAAAAACATCTTAAGGATGATCTAGCTGGTGCTCTTGATAAAATCAAGACATTGGAAGAAGAAATTTTGGACCTTAAAAAGTTCAATGTTAGCTCAAACAATTTAACCTCAATGTTAGAAGCAAGTAGAAATCATCGTGATACACGGGGATTGGGCTATAAGGGAATAGATGCTTCAAATATTAACAAAGAGGTAAAATTTGTTAAATCTACTAATCCTTCTCAACCAGAGGCTTCCACTGATGACAAAGATGCTCATATTTCTTGTAAAGAATAAAATTTTGTCAAGCTTAAGAATAGTGTTCAACCAGCAGTAATCAAAGAAGGCATTTCTGCTAATGTCAAGAAAGCAACAACTTTGAACAAACACAAGAAGAAGAAGAAGAAAACTCGTCGAGCTCCAATGCAAGAGTATCCACAAAAGGGTAACATCAAAACTCATACTTCGTATATTTATACTAAGCATTGTTATTATTGTGGTAATAAAGGACACTTGCAATGGGGATGCAAAGTTCGTAAGATGCAAGATGCACTTTCTTTTGTATCAAACGAATTGGCTAAGTTTTCTCCTCATAAGAACTCAGATCGTTATTTTCCCAAGTTTAGGCAAAAGAATTATTGTAATGATAGTTCAAATTTTGCATATCACTCGACAAGGTCATCTCATAAAAGACCCGAATATAGAAAGAGAGATAAATTTGTAAACGCAGAGACAAGATATTATGTTCCAAATTGGAGAAAGGGTGTTTCTCAAAATATTCAAAAGGAAAATGATCCTAATGGTATGAAGGAGAAGGCTACTCCTGCAAAAACCAACTCTAAATGGGTCCCGAAGTCCTCTATAGCCAAGAAGGGACCAAAAGTTAGTCACAAGAATGACTCTCAGCTGTTAATTGTTGGTGACAATGATTACAAGAGTCTTCTTGAAAGGCTTAAGAAAGATATTATATCTAAAATGTCTTGTACTAGTAAAGGTTGTGATAATGACACTCTTCATCACAAGTCAAAGAAGAAATACAAGAGATGAAACAAGAGAAAACACACCAAGAAAGAGGTCAAGAATGATGATTATGTCTTAGTCACTCGTGACGAACAAGACAAGGATCAACTCAACACAACCTAGTTGTGTTCGAATGTGCATACTCACCTTGGTGCTCGATTTTTTTGAAAGGAGAGGAAGCACATGATACTGAGCACATGATCTCTCGGTTATTATATGACTAATTAACATCTTTAGGAGATTTCTTTTCTTCTATACTCATACTTTCTCTATCTATATTTGAGGTTTTGATAGAAACGGTAATTATGAGTTTATGATGTTGATATCTACTGATCATGTATGTGTAGATCTTGTTTTTACGGTTAAAACGAGCCAAAAATCACTGAATTCAGACATTGTATGCAAAAGTTATGTCAAAAACAGTTTAGTGTTGTGATCCATCCCAAGTAACACTTGGGGTACCGATCCTAGTGATAGGTGCAATATGGGGAACTGATCCTAGTGGGAGGTCTCCATACGAAGAAGTGTAAAACTGTTTTGCTCATAACTTCTTCGTGCGAACTCGGAATTACCTCATTGTTTTTGCGTTGTTTTCGCAACTCAATTCCCTACAAGATAGATATAATTGCAATACTTGATTATTTATTGAATATTTATGGTGTTTGCATTTGTGTTTATGGGATGTTTGATTTCGGTTTTCTAACCTTGATATTCGATCTCATAATGTTGTGAACCCTTATGGTTTGGGTGACTTTTTGATTTAGCAGGATTAAGTTCTAACCCATGTTGGTAGGCTTTATCAAAGGATCATGAGGGGTTCTGATAGAAACAATATGTGAAAAAATCACAATATGTTGAATCGGTTTTGGTTTAGCATAAAAGCATATGTGTTTCAGGGGTTTTCAACTTTTGCTTGCAATAGTTAAAAACTGGTTTTCAAACTTTCTCTGGTAAAGGTTGGTTGTTTTTATTCTTTTGTTTTGCATAAGGATGACAACATAATGATATTTCGATATCAATTCTCCCTGGAAGAAGATGAAAACATATTGGAGAAGTGGATGTGAAATTTGAGGTAACAATCTTGTTAGTTAATTGTTTTCCTGTTTTAAGAAAAGCCTGATTTTTATTTCATATATTTATTGATTTTGCTTAACAAAATTTCGGTACAATTGATGTTTTATTCCATGATGTGTGTATGGATGTGTGTCAATTGGTTCCGGTTAAGAAAAACTATTGTTATCTTGGTTTATTGTGTGGTATCAATTGTTTAGGCTTACAAAATTTCGGTGTAATTGCGTTGTTTCAATTGCTTCCGGTTGAGGTGAATAATTATGCAAGTTGATTTATTTGGTTTGTATGAATTGTTTATGGCTTAACGAAAGAAAAGGTTTTCGGGATGAGTTGTTTAGTCCAATTCGATTTAGGATAAGAGAAACTAAGGTTATCTTAGTTAGACTTATCAAAGTAGGGGTTTCGGTTATTCAAGTCTAATCAAATGCCTTAACAAGAAATACTAGTTAACTAACCTAGTACTTGTATTGTTTAAAAATGAAAGGCCTAAGTTATATGGATAATTAGAACCTGATGAGACAAATAGAGTTACCTTTATTTTGGTCTTATCGAAAAAGCGGTTGTATTTGTACAATCGGTTTAGCAAAGGAACTAAGGTGCTTAGTTGATTTTTGGTTTGCTAAACTAAATTGGGAAAATTGCTTCGGGCAATTATTTCCTTGATAACATATCAAAACAAATTACTTTGTAGTTTCGGTTTTGATATTGGTTATCAAAAATGGTGTGTGGAACCATCGTGCTTAACTCTGTAGGTTTGCAAGTCTATTTTGAGATTTGTAAGATTCTTTTCGGTTTGTCCTTTATTTTTTCGTTTCTTTGTCATTTTGTGACAAAAAGGGGGGAGAAATATATGGAGTAAACAAGTGATACTGGCATTGATTTTATATTGATTGGTATCACTAAGGAAAAGGACAATTGTGCTTAAACGTTTATCTAACGAAAGAGGAAAAGCATAGACTAAGCGGGAGTAGCATATCATATTAATTGGTATAACAAAGACATGCAGATTGATGAAATCTACTTATCTCACCTTTAGGGGGATTATTAGCTTTGTTATTATAATGTCAACAACGGCATTTAAGGATTGAATGTATACAGGTTATTGTGCTGTTGAATTCGGGAATCAAGCGTATGTGTAATGAATTCTTGTAATTTGTTTATCCATATGATTTTAAGAGTTTTGTCACTAAAATTGACAAAAGGGGAGATTGTTAGAGCATAGCTCGGTTGAACCCACCAAGAGTTGGTATGTCAAGTTTGGTTGTCATATTTTAGTGAATAAAAACTCATTTTAAGAGTCGGTTGATTATGTACTAGAGTCAACTTCGTATAGGTTAGCTTGAAAGTATTATGATATGATACATTACAAGTATTGCGAAGACTAGAAGAAGTGAGGAAGTAAGAAGCTACAACGACAACGTCATCCTTCCACTTGAGGTTAGTGATATTTAAATTGAACTGTTTCATTCCCTAACGTATCTTTCAAGTCGTGCATATTGAAAACAAAACTGCGAAGCATGAACACTCTAGATAGACATAGTACTAAGGAATACAATAAGAGGTTTATTGCTTAACCATTAAACTTTGTAGATAAAACATCGACATAATCGTTTGAATGTTATTGTGATTATGTATGGGTATGAGGTGAGGATTTCATCCTAGGAAAGAATGTTTATACATGTGTTTTAAGGAAATAACTTCATAAACTTGTTTATGAATCGAAAAGGAAATCGCCAGGCGTTATTGGTATTGTTATTCATTGTATCTTGTGAACAACCAATATGTGTGATTTAGTATAACCGCTCATGACTTGTTTTTGTTATTGGTAAAACTATTCACAAAGGCATGACTTATGTATTGGTATGACTTTTATTAGTGAAACCGATCTTAAGTAATCACCTGAGATGGTATGATCGAGTTTGTGATTTGTGTATGACCAACTCTGGGTAAAGGGGAAACGATCCTATGAAGAGGTGCAACACATCACAAAGGGGAATCGATCCTTGTATGAGGTGAAACAAGTTTTTAGCAGAAAGGGGAACCGATCCTATGGACATGTGCAACACGTTTTTAGGCAAAGGGGAACCGATCCTATGGACATGTTCAACACATATAAGTTAGATACCATATATATGTGGGGAACCGATCCTAGTACCTAGTCAACCGAATTTTGGGAAGCTAGTGTGACTATGCACAGTACTCACATGGAGGTAGAACCGAAACTTGTTTTGGTAGAACTGTAAACCCATGATTTGTGATTGAGTGTTACTTGATCAATCACATAGTTCTTGAAAGTCAGATGAACCAATTCTAAACTTGTTTGGAAGTCTGGAAAATCGGTTTCAAGGTTGTAAGTATGAAAGAGGACTTACAAAGTAAGGATGTCGGCATAATTTGAACACGTACGGTAATGTTTATCTTTTATTTTCAAAGTTATTCCTTAATAGCTAAAGGAAGGAAATCCCAGGATCGAAACATAAATAAGTTAAGAATCTCTTATTTAAGGTTTTTAATTTTATTTTAGGAAAACGAGAATTAGTAATATGCATTTACTAGTTGAGTTTTTCCAAAGAGATTTTCAGTCAATATTTTGGATAGAGCATTTCCAGGAATTATGGAAATCGAATTTGGAATATATTGAATATCTTTGAGAATATTTTCGGCTTTGGAAATTCCTTGGTGTCCAAACTTCCTTGTCTATAAATACTTGAAGTTTGCATTTCTAGCAAACTAATCCTTCGTAATAGCAAACTTCCTCGGCTGTGTTGTTACTGGTGAAGCCGCCTATTTGGAGAGGAGAGTAACCTAATTAGGCGAAATCTCTTACGCACGCTCAGTTTAAAGTCTTCTTTGGGATTGCGAAGCTCTATTAGTACCGTTGGTGGGAAACTAGATAATTGCAGTTTATCTTGTGTTTTCGATTGATTTGATTGACTAACGGTGGTTGAACTTTGATTGCACCTAGTTTGTTTATGCTTGAGAATCTTCTCTTCTGATATAAGATTCACTCAAACTATATCGAAGTTTCGACATGGATCTTTAGACTGTTGTTAGTTCTAAAGACGATCCTTGTGATAATCCATTGTTAACTGAGACTCCGTTCGTGCGTGATTGATCACAAGATATTCAAGTTGTTGTGTGCAGGTGTTTATTGAAGATCTAAGAACATTTGAAGTGAAAGAAGATATTGAAGATTTCTGATTTGGGGTTCATAATCTTTGGTGTGCACAATACTTGTTTCGGTATAAGACGATCCAACTATAATCGGTTTATCCTTGTGATAGATAGGATTGATTAGTTGTGTAGATCGGCATCAATACAATTCTTTGTGATTAAAATTATTGATTGCAAAATCTTAACAATTACCTTTGGTAGTTGAACATAAGATAGATCTAAGAACCTGATGAAGGAGTTTATTGAGATAAACATAAGAGCCTTTGTAGAACTCACATCACTTGGTTGAAGAGAGTTGATACCAAAAAGATTTGTTGTTCCTTTACTGTTTGGAATACGAACCAAAGGAATTGTTCCAAGTACGTGACTTATTCATAAGTTGGAGGCGTGGGAATACAAAGCGGAACTAGGTGAACTATAGGTTTAGTTGCTTGGTCTAAACTATACGAAGTTGGTTTAATTTTGTGTAGCGGCTTAATCCCGAGAGTATTCAATTGGACAAGGTCCCGGGGTTTTTTCTGCATTTGCGGTTTCCTCGTTAACAAAATCTTGTTGTGTCATTTACTTTTATTTTACGCATTATAATTGTTTTATTATAATTAAAGTAAATTACACAAACCTTAATTCCTATTTACTTGATAAGCAATCCTATTGTGTTTGGTTAAGTCCGAACCTTTTTATCAAGTAAACATACTTCTTTGTTGTATTGTCTCGATCTCGTATCTATAGACGATCACACGAAGTGTGAACCGATTAGTTATTGTAGTTGCAGGAAATCCTACAATACATCCCTCACAAGAATTCATAATAATCAACCCATCTTTAAGATCAACAATCACACTTTTTATTAATTGAGTTAAAGAATTTTACAAAGAAGAAATGAAATCAATAATACAACTATTGCTCTAGACTTTCCCTCTACTCTCCAAAGATCTCCCTCTCCCTTAGGCATGTTCAACTCTTTATATAGGACATTACATAGTGGGTGACAGCTAAGCTATCCTTTATTTTCGGATCTGGCTTGCGATATTCTCGCGAGTATATAAGTGTTCAATTTCGCAACACTCCTAAATATCGCTAGGTTTCCACATCTTTCTCATGTTTGGACTGTCGTCATCTGTTGCGTCATTTGTGTAACCAATCTGCGACATCTTCACAGTGTATTGTACAAAGATTTCGCAAAGGTATTGATGTTGCGATATTCTGATCCTACATCTTGCCTCTTCTCATGTCTTCTCTGCGAAGAAGAGAATGATATGAGAATTAGTGTTTCAAAATACCGCAACTGCTTATCTTTCCATATTCTTCTCGTATTGACACGGTTACGTACTTTTTTTACTTAATTTATTACACGTATCTCTTCTTCCATTCGTTTCTTGACACGTCCTTTTCAACCGTTATTTTTCAACCGTTCACGTCTACTCTTCGCATTAAATGTGCTTATCTTCTCTCTATATATATTTCTCTCTTTCTTCTCTTCTTCTTTTTTACTTTCCTTCTTATTTTTTCTGCGACTTTCTTCACCATTTCTCCGTAAATTCCGCTCCTGCTGCTGTAAATTCTTGTTTCTATTTCTTTTGATCTTTACTTTTTTCTTCATTCCCATACTTAAGATGCCTCCAGTTGGTCGTAAATATGAAACTTCTTTTGAAGAAGTTCAAAAAGATCTCAAAGAGAAGGGTTTCACATTAACCACCATTCCCAATCAAGGATCATCATCAATTCTTTCTGCTAAATTGTTTTCTGATCATCATTGTGATGATAAAGAAATCATAGTTTCGCTTGGTCAGATTCTCGCTGGTCTTCCCATTCCTCTCTACGACCCTAATCTTCCCTTGTTTTACGAAATTCTTGCTCATGCGAAGTTCTCGCGAGCCATTTACCAATTGAGTGGGGACTGCATTCGTTTAATCCTTGAATTCGCTAACCTTGGTGCTGGTAAAGGGTATCTTTATCAAAAAAAGAAGCTAGGGATCCAAAATTTAAGGAGCTGGAAATACTCGCTGAAAATATACAGTAGAGAGCTTCTTTGAAAATTATGAATTTATACCCATGAAGAAAGATAGTACTCGCTGGGGTGTCCGTTTGAAGAGAAAAGATAACATTGCTGATGATAAACTACT
Organism: Papaver armeniacum; assembly: GCA_023531295.1. NCBI lineage: Eukaryota > Viridiplantae > Streptophyta > Magnoliopsida > Ranunculales > Papaveraceae > Papaver > Papaver armeniacum. The sequence continues at coordinate 123,773 of JAJJWW010014911.1, forward strand.
TATGCAAGATATTGATTGGCATTATGGTAAAAATAATACTCCTCGTCACTCTAAAGATGACAAATGGTGTGTCTTTCCGCTGGTTTTGAAGGGCCTTATATTTCAGGTTCAAATGTGCTTCCTGCGAATCTCGCTACTTATCAACCTTGGGTATTTAGTTGGCCCGAGAAAAATAAAGAGGTATGTCTTCAAACTTTGCTCACTTCATAATCTTTCATTTATCGTTACTTTCTTGTTGTCTAATTCTTGCGAAAATTTTAGATTGAAAAGCTGAGATCAAGCTACAATAAGACTGGGAAAGCTAGAATTTTAGCTGCTTTACGCTCCATCACGGATGAAGTAAGAAACATTTTTTATACTTTTAACAATATTGTTGCCTCTGTTTCTTATCTTCATTTGTGTGCGAAGGTTGGTGTTGTAGTTGTTGAAGAAGAAGGATCTAACGTTTGAAGACCCGTGAGGGAAAGGTAAAGGTTCTCTTCTCAAGGAGAGATCTGCTTCCCCACCTTCAAAGAAATGAAAAGTTCATTCTCCTTCTCCTTAAAATATTCAACCTAGCGAAAGTTATGACGATGATGATAATAATGATAGTTCTTTCGCAGGGGAAGATTTTCCACCTGAATCTTTAATGGCACAATTGTCTAGCATCTTCTCTGACTCCATGCAAGGAATTAGGGATGATCATCTTACTAGCACATGCAGAGATCTTGCGAATATCTGTGATTCCCCTCTACTGGATGGTTATGATTCTCTTCATGGAGTCTCCAGATCGGTGACTCCCAGTTTTCTGAATTCACTTGGTATCTTGGTATGCCTTCATTTCTCTATCTCTTCATAGTTATGATTTAAAATTATATTATATCTTGATAGTTTCTTTAATTTCTTTCGCAGACTGGGAAATCTTCTTTCGTTGTTGCCTCAGATTTGGAGAAAAGACGTAAGATCCTTGAAAAGAAGAATCTTCAATTTCGCCAAAGAATTGAAGGACTAGATGCTGAAGCTGCTGTTCTTCGCGAAAAGAACAAACAGTTAGAAGCTGGTTCTTCCACTCAGAAGAACAAAATATCTAGTCTTCAAGATGCCAATAAGCAACTTTATGGTATGAAATTTTTCTCTTTTCCTTTATTTTGTTTTCTCATTATCCTCCCTCATCTAACTTATCATTTTCGCAGACGTCTATAATCATTCTGATGAAGCCATTCTCCTTCACACATTCCCCAATTCTATGGATAATAATACCTGATAGACACATTTGTGTCTATTTTGATCTCATTTATCTATTTTGTTAGTGCTCATTTTGTACTTATTTTGGATTTTTATGTCTTTGTAGGTGTTTTTAGAGAAATAAGCTTTTGCGGCGAAATTGGCCCAAAAAAGTGGTTTTTGTGCTCGTGGGAGAAACTTACTATTCGGACCCCTCATTTGGATAAGGGGCACCTCAATTACTAAGAGGCGGCCACTTGCTATTCGCACCCCCAGTCTGGATAGGGGGAGGTCATCTTCTCCGTTTGAAAAACTAAATTTGGCGGGAAAATGGTCACAGCTCTCTGCGTATTTGCTGGTTTGGATTTGGACGAGATTTAACATGAGATTTTCTCGGGAATGGATTTCTTTTGGCCTGTTAGTGATGAACATGGATAACATAGAAGTATTGCAGGCCCGATTATTCATTTGACGCAAAATAGGGAGAGGAGACTTTCACAGGATTTTATGGTTTATACTTGGAAGTTACGTGCAGGATTAGTATCTTGGATTTTCATATCCAATAATTTGGAGAGTTTTGATTTATTCAGGAAAGACACGTGATAACAAAAGAAAGAAAAGATGATACAGTAAAACAGAGGAGGTGGAGAAATTATTGGGTCTGTGTGGTTTATTCGGGAAGGTTATGCGCATCTAAAGGAAGATGATCCTATGGGATACTGTACATTCGATTTAGAGAAGTTTTGAAGGGTTAAAACAGGATAAGACGCGTAGCAGAGAAGAAAATAAAAGAAGAAAGTCCGACACTTTTGGAGGAAGTAAAAAAGGATATAACGGGAGATTCAACCGACCTGTGGAGGATATATAAGGTGCTGGGAGTTTCAGAGAGGGGGATCGAGACATTGGGGTAGCTGCAGAGAGAAATCAAGGCTTGCAGAGACGAATTCATAACTTGCAGAGAAGAGGAAGAACAAGAACAAAGAACAACACTCAAAGAAGGTCGCAGAAAGCGTCACCTATTCATTCAAATTCATTCTCTTTGTAACAATTTTCCAACAATTATATTGAGTTCGCAACAGTTTCTGTAACAGTGAGTTTTGTAACAATTATATCATTACAAACTCTGCCGCTTTATTAGTTTTCTCTTGTTTTTCACCTATTTGAGCTATGAACACTGTTTTGAGCACATGAATAATATGAGGAGCTAAACCCCTTTGCTGAGGCGACGGAGGAAGCCATATTTCATGCATGTGGTAATTATATTTAATTCTTTTATGACTACTTGCACTATTATCAATCGTTTTATGATTTTTATTAATTGATTGTGATGTCGTATGATGATGTATGCTTGGTCTAAGTGCTTTTGATGCGTCATGCTAGTGATTTACAGTCAATCTTTTAAGAATCTACCTTGGCAAAGAATTAGAGTCAATATTATTTGAGCTATAATTGTTTGGAATAAATATATGAATCGCATGAATGAGTTATGGTGTAATTCCGAGTCTCAGTAATCTCTCGATTTTTGTGACAAACTTGTGTATATATTTTATTTATTTTTTAGTGTTTTCTTAAATCAAACCTTTACAAGCCCGAGTTGAACGAACTTTTACTACCACTTTACAAACAACAAATTAAAACCACATCAATACCCTCCTTGAACACCTTAACAATTCCTTAAATAGTTTTTCGAATGACAAGATTAAATCTCTTCCCATAAATGAACTCAGATCCAAACTTCGCCTCTTAGAAATTGACCATAGATCCAGCTTGGGCTTAGCCAACCAATTTAAGCGTTTCTATCTTAATTCTAAAGAGGAAATTAATGCTTTAAGAACCAAAATCAGTGATCTCATAGATGATAAAGATCGCATCGCTAGACACGGTGCTCAAGCGTTAGCGAAATTTCAAAAACTCTTCTTGAGGTTCAAATTGAACGAGATGATTCTAACCGCATAAATGCTATACTTAGCGAAAGAGAGAATCAAATTCGTTCCCTTCTTCTCATAAATAATGATGATGAGTTCGCTTGGGCTGCCAAATTTCTAGATGATGCCAGAAATAATTTAGGTGTAAATGTTAGTCTTCAAGCTGAGCATACGGCCTTGGTTAGGGATATGATTTCTGACAGAGAAGGTTGTTAACTGTTCTTCTTTATTAATTGTTCGTCTTCCATAAATTGTCATCAAGTTGTTGATTCATTGTTATATATTCGCAGAAGCTGAAGGGAGGTTTCTCAAAAGAATTGAAGAACTTGAGTCTGAAAAGGAGCAGCTCGCAAAGGATCTTTCTTCTCGCAATGATAAATGCTCTAGACTGAAGAGTCAACTAAAGATTACTGTTGCGAACTTTAAGAATGACGCTATTATTTTTCGCAATCAGACTATTAAGACGGTCTGCGACGAAAATAACATCCCTCATTCTACATATCCTTGCCTTTAGAAGAAATCCACAAGAATGCACCTCCTCTGGATATTTCTGACAGTGATGCTAGCGAAGAAGAGGAATCTGATGGAGGTGAAGAAGAAGAAGGATATGATGAAGATGATGAAGAAGAGAAGTCAAACAAGAAATATTTTTGTTTCCTTCTTTCTCTTTTTGTAATATCTGCACATTCATTCTTTTAATCTCCAATCGTTGTAATCTTTTGCTACGAATTTCTTGAGTCTTCAAATGTAAGTTCCACCTTTTTTGTTCCTTTCTGCACATATTGAAAAAAGCAATTCTTTTTTGCAATATGGTTAATTAATATATCATCAATCTTTCCTTTTATGCGTGCGTAAATCTATCATATGGAGACAAATAACATGTTCTTATTTTATTCATTCCCATACTTGCCCCTGTTATTTGTATTCAAATGAAAGATTAAGCAAGTTACTTTTGAATAGCAACATGCATTCATGCCTCAGTCTCGTAGTTGTTTCTGTTGTATTTTCGTAATTAGATATTTCTTGGTTTCTTCCAAGATTTTTTTCTTTTTCTCTGATGTGGATTTTGCCTTTCTAGTTAAAGGTCTTATTTTGCCACCTCTTGTCATTGCGACAAAATCGCAGGACGTCTTTGCACTTTCATGCAAAAACCCCTTGATCTTGCGTTAACTTTTTTCTCTTGTGATTTTTGTTGCGACAATATTACAGGCCTAAATATTCTTGCGAAAATAAAGCCCCATGACATTGCCATCTTGCGACGAAATCGCAGGACGTCCTTACACTTTCATGTACTGACCCATTAATCTCGTCTTATCTTTTCTCTAGTATTATTGCCTCTGCAGGATATTTTTCATGTGACAATATGACATGCCTAAATATTCTTGCGAACATAAAGTCCCATGACATTCCCGTCTTGAGACACTTATCAGCTCCCTAATGGAGGGTGCTGCCCTTATCTTCCCCCTGGTTGCTCCTTCAAGGAGGCGTACCTCTACCATACAAGGTTGGATCCTCCCATCCGGTCTTAACAACAACCAGTCGTTTCACAGCCTCTTATCCCTTTTTCCTATAGGGCTTATGGTTACGAGACTGCACCCTAAGTGGGGTTTTCTTCGGGCCGAGTGCAGCATACGTCAAGACTTGCCAAGAATGGACAGGGTAGTTCCAGATGCCCCGGGCACTCTTGGCTCAACCTTGTACCTCGGCGCCTTGATCATATGCCGCACTCCTTAGAAGAGACCCTCAGTCGTCCAACCTAAGTCATTATCTTAGGTTGAAAATCCAAGGTACCTCTCCTGGATGGGCTTTATTGACCCCAAATCTCCATGACTCAGGTTCCAGGGGCGGTGTAACCTTTTCGCTGAGCCATGCAATAGGTACCCCCTTCTATGACGCACTTTAGGTCTTACATTTGCCTTTTCCGAAATTTTGATTTCGCGAACTAGAGTGTACGCCATAATAGGTTCGCCTCTTTCTGATTGTTTTGTTTCTTCTTTTGTATATCAGCTTTTTTGTAATTTCGCTGTCTCATCTTTGTCATTCATAAAATATATTCTTCTCATTCTGCATATCAGCTCTTTTGTAATTTCGCAATCTCATCTTTGTTATTCATAATTTTTTTTTTTTTTTTTTAAAAAGAAATCAACCATACATTTTCTTTCTCCTCCCAATTTTTACTTTGGCAGTCAACAAGTACACTCATTCTTTGAGTCTCTTACTTTTGCTACTTTCTGCTTCTGCATTTTTGAAGTTTTCTGTTATTTTCTTATCCTTTGCGATATCTTTGTGTCTTCTTATCTTCAGCATGCATTGGTTTCGCAGCGATTCTTCTTCTCTCTGTTCTATTGCATCTACCATCAATCTTTCACTTTTTTGTTTTTCTCTGATGTTATGTTTCCAATTCCTCTTCTTCGCAGCTCTTTCTTCGCAAGATTCTACATCAATTTCATAACACTTCTTTCCTTCAATCCAATATCCTTTTACTATGCCAATACCACTGGGGTGAGGGAACTTGATACATTGATGGAAATTCGATGCTACACCTAAAATCCCATGTAACCAAGGTCGTCCAATCAATGCGTTGTATGGCGATTCCACATCGACTACACAGAACATAATTTCAGAGGACAATCCTTTCAGTGGAATCCGCATACTGACTTCCCCTTTAGGTTTATTGGCAGTACCATTAAAACCATAGATCTTGTAAGTTCAAGGTATTAGATCTTCATCTTTTCCTCCCATAGTTTTATAGGTATGATAAAAAAAGGATATCCACGGAACTTCCAGTATCGATTAAAATTCTGTTGATTGCCCATGAATTCTTAGCTTCATCATCCTCATCATCACTAGGTTTTGGGTTAATCTCCAATCTTACCACTAATGGGTTATCGTGTGTTTCGCCACCCACAGGTACTTCTTCTGCGGTGAAGGAAATAGTCTGTTTTTGCCATTCTTTCAGTGGCGATGTCTTCGCAATGTTCATTATTTCTCTGCCATTGGCATCTCTTGCAAAGACCCTGCTGAGAGTGTTATCGTGAAAGTCTTCAATCGTTTTGTACGGATGTACAATAGAGTGACAAAACAGATTCTTTGCCTTTGCTCCAACTTCTATTACAAATGTTTCTCCTCCCTTTGTTGTATTTACTCTGCGAATTTCTGGCGGTGGTGGTAAGGGTTGAGACCGAGGTTGGTTTTTTAGAAAACGATTCAATTTCCCTTGATCTATCATTCTGAGGATGATTCTTTTTATATTTTTGCAATCATTTGTTGAGTGTCCATGAAAATGGTGATAAGAACAAAATTCATGACTTCTGTCGCTTGGAGGTGGTTCACTCCCCATGTTCCATGACGCGGGTATGTTTTCCATCAAGATTATAGCTTCCCATATTTTCTCCACACTAGCATTCAGTGGTGGCATTTTGATTTCTTCCCATATTATCTTATGACTTCCCCGTCCTCTGTGATGGTTTTGCCTCTGACCTCCATAAGTTTCTTGTGGCTGATCAAGTCTTTGAATTTTGTTATTTACACCACGGCTATATAAGTTTCTTTCTCTCTCGAATTCTTCTTGATCACGACTTCCCATATCTACTAACTTCTGCTGACTATCTTCCATCATCCTTCCTTATTGTCCTTGCGAGGTGCTCGCCACTGTATTTATTAACTTAGGTAAGAAACTTGCATTCGCTGCTTTTGAACTTGTGTTCGCAACTGGGTATGATTCCATCTCATTTTGCTTTTCCTCAAGAGCAATATACTCCTCCTGAAATTCTCGCAACTCAGTCATTGTGATCGTATTCTTGACTCTGAAAATTTGAATGTATAACAAATTAGTTGCGAACATAGCGTTAATGAATGATAGAATGAGGTATCTCTCATCCACATGACCAGCCATATCACTACACATTGTCTTCTACGTTATGGTTAAATGTTTCAAACTTTCGCCAACCCTTTGCTTTAACCCAAATACATCTTCAATGCCAGGTCGCGAGGAATTGTTACTTATATACGCCCCTAAAAATGTAGCCTGCAAATGGTTGAAAGATGTTATAGTATTATTTGGCAAACCTTCAAACCATTTAAAGGCCTCTCCTGTTAAGCTTGATGCAAAATATTTGCACAATACAACATCATGGTTTTCCCATTGTAGCATACATCTCACATAAGTTTTGATGTGTTGTACTGCACAAGTTGTTCCGTCAAAAATGCTGGTTAACGCAGGTAAATTACACTTTGGGGGTATTCCGCCTAGTTGTACTTCTTGTGGGAATGGGGTTTTCGCAGCTTCTTCTATGGCTTCATCCAGTTGTCTCCTACCTCTTTATCTTTTGTTGTTTAACATTCCTCTCATTTCCGCTAGCTCCCTCAACATTTGTTCATTTACACCAGAATTTGGATCCATTGGTCTTTTTAATTCCGCCTCTCTTCTTCTGCGTTCATATATGTTTTGATTTTCTTGTTCATCACTTTCTTCTCGTCTTTCTCTGCGATCTTCTCTTTCATTTCTTTCATGAATTCGCACACCATTATAATTCTCATTTTCTCTTCTTTGCCGCCTTTCAGCCCTCCTTTGTATTCTATCATATTCTTCATTGATATTACCATTATTGCGATTTTTTTCACGCCTTCTTTCTCGATTATCATGATTGTTCTGGCGAATTGCCTCTTGGAGCTCTTGTTCTTCCACTTCTGCTCTAAGTCTTTCCCTTTCGCAAGCTAGACGTGCTTGTTCAGTATAATGTCTTTCGATTTCATCTTCAATCATTTGTCGATTTCTTTGAACTTCTCTCACATGTAATGTTCTCCTTCCTTCTCCCTGATTTTCTTCGCCATCTTGATTATTTCGTTCCCGACGTTGTTTATTTCCCTGATTTCCGTTGTTTTGTCCATTTTGAAGAATTTCACCATGTTTTCTCTTCTTTCGCGACGTCCTTCGTCTGGATTTTTTATTTCCTCTCGAGTATCTTCATTAGCATTTTCTACAGGCGAATTTCGTCTTATTTCTTCTCTAGCTGACCTTGAACTTGATCTTGTAGTGCTTCTTGACCTTCTACTTTGTAATCTCATGTTTTCCATACTCAACTCATGATTTTGCCTTGTCAGATTTGCACGCTCTTCTTCTTCTAATCGCCTTTCTTCATGTATTCTTTTCCTCAATGCCTCTAGTGCTGCAATCTCTTCATTCCCATGAATTATTCCTCCAATTACTTCTTGGTCTCTTTCTTCTCGTCCATTGCTTCCTAATTGCTGCTCTTCTCCCATTTCATCTACATAATCTGATCGCCAAGTATGTACACTCACTCTGTCATAATCCACAGTTCTATTTTGTATTGGTGTACATTGAATTGGCGGTTGAACTTGATTTTCTCCATTGTTTCTTGTGTTCACTCTTGAAGATTCCTCCATTTCATCTCTCCCTTTTCCAGCAAGTCTCCTACTCCTTCTAATAGTTGTGGGTTGTTTTAATGTATTTCTTCTTCTAGCCATTTTTCAATCTTAATGAGTTGTTGAAAATTATATGAAATTCTTTATCTACTACTCCAAATTATTTCAATCACAATATCAATCTTCACTCCCTGTTTCTAGCGCCATTATGTAGTTGCGGGAAATCCTACAATACATCCCTCACAAGAATTCATAATAATCAACCCATCTTTAAGATCAACAATCACACTTTTTATTAATTGAGTTAAAGAATTTTACAAAGAAGAAATGAAATCAAGAATACAGCTATTGCTCTAGACTTTCCCTCTACTCTCAAAAGATCTCCCTCTCCCTTAGGCCTGTTCAACTCTTTATATAGGACATTACATAGTGGGTGATAGCTAAGCTATCCTTTATTTTCGGATCTGGCTTGTGATATTCTCGCGAGTATATAAGTGTTAAATTTCGCAACACTCCTAAATCTCGCTAGGTTTCCACATCTTTCTCATGTTTGGAATGTCGTCATCTGTTGCGTCATTTATGTAACCAATATGCGATATCTTCGCAGTGTATTGTACAAAGATTTCGCAAAGGTATTGATGTTGCGATATTCTGATCCTACAGTTATATTGTCTCGACTCAGTCCATAGACAATCACTTTCGGAGAAAGAACTTATAGGTAGGAAAAGTTTTAGCTTGAGGTATATTTGGGTACCCTCGCCTTTTCAGTCTGTTCGTCTTCTTCCTCTCCTTTCTGCTGGTGATGAATCAATACTGTAACTCTTGTTTCTCACTCTCTACTACTCCCAAACTCTCTGTCCCCCATTATGTGAAGCCATAAGCCTATTTATACACCTTTGGACCCAGAATAACTCCTCATAACTCTAAATAATCTCGTCATAACTCATATTATTCTTCACGGCATGTTAAGGGAATAATTCCTGATTCTTCCATTTCTCACGCGCTTGAATGTGTCAAATCACTCCAAATCGTGAAAAACAACTCCCTGAAGATAAATTGCACGCTGCAGCCTCACACAAACTTGCCGGATACAGCATGGAATATCCCGAGAATAACTCACGTAGTATGCTTGCCCTGTTTCACGAAATCTCCCTTTCTTATGGAAACTAACACAAGTATATCCCTTGTTTGACTGAAACAGGTCATTACCAAACAATATCAACGAATAAATCAAACAAAATCTCTCGCAAATCTCTTCCAAGAAATACGCAGGTGAACTGCCAAAAACCCGTGAACACTATTTTTCTTAAATCCGATTATCCAGCCAAGCTTGATCGATTATAACAACTGTAACAACCCTGTATTGACATGAGAAGTTTATCCCATCAAAATCTCTGATTGAATCTCCTTAGAACAACCCCAAATCTGGAACCTTAAATCTGCACCAATTTTCGCGCCAATTTTGAATTTTGAAAGGTAAGGGATGACCTCCCCCTAACAGAGATAGGGGTGCGAATAGTAGTTGGCTCCCTGGGGTGCAAATAGTAAAGAAGGTTCCCCTTAGTAATTGAGGTGCCCCTTATCCAAAGCTGAGGTCCTTTTAGCAGCTGTCCTCCTGGGGTGCCCCGAGTAATTTTCGTGTCGAATTTTCCAAAAATGTTTATTTCCCAAAAATACCTACAAACACATAAAACACCATAATAAGTACAAAAATCGAGCACTAACAATTCAAACATTGAGGACAATTTAGACACAAAAATGTGTCTATCAGCGGGCTAAGAGGATTCCGATTGGCTGGAATGGTGGTGGGCCTGCCGGTGGACATCATGAAGTTTGCTTGGTCTCGTTGGGAGGAGGCCAAGCTCATTGAGTTGGCCGGCAAAATCGTGTGGTCGTGATTGTTTTAAGACCAGCCTATGTTCAATTCCTTAAGGAATTAAATGTGCGCTTAGCCAACTTCCACTTTTACTCAAAAGTGTGTGTTGCGCATTTAAAGCGGTTTGATTGGTTGATGAGAAAGAGGGGCCAGTAGGAAATAATGTGGGGCATGGCCGATCGGCCACGAGCAGCGCCTGCTAGGGCAAACTGGCCGGCCAAGTGGTGTGGTCGCGCCTCTTTTTCTGCTACCTTTATTTGCCGCAGTTTCTCTTTGTTTCTTGGTAGGATTTTGCTCATACTAGTCCATGGAGGATCAATTTCCTAGCTTGCCTAGGTTTAGTTTCGACCAATGGGGTTCGAGATATTGTGCAAGCCGCAAAAGACCTAATTTTTGTAAATTAATAAAATTAGGTTAAAGAACTGAATTTTGCGGGTTTCCACAAAATCAATTGATTTTTTGGTGAATTTCGCGTATTGATACAAAAATCACTAATTTAATATCAAAGGGCAGCATAAATTTGCGTGCCTCTGATTGAGTACTTATACACGCATCTTAATCCTGACATTTCGGGAGATTCATGCTACTCAGTTGCGAGCGAACATTATTCGTCATGTCATGTCAGTATTAAGAGTTCAACTGGGGAACATGGCATAGAATAAATACTTACAGAATATTTGGGATTGTTGCTGCACACACCATTCTGGATAAATTTCATATAAATATATACCGAGTTGCTCAATACATATGTGAGTAAAGAGGCCTAGGCACTCGTTACTTTTAAATGACTCTGTTTCTTTGCAGAACGACGACACATTAAATATGGGTCTTACAATTATTATCCCTGAACTAAAAACCACCATCAACATTAAGTCCCCTGCTTAGTACGTGACATTGACATTGTTGCGGGGTAAGCATTAGATGGTGACATTCGAAAATAAAACTGAAAAGACGAAGCAGGTAGATATTACCAGGAAAATTCCAATCGGCCTTCAGCAGCGGGATCGCGCGGCCAGTGGCCTTCGTAGCAGCGTGTTGCTAGCTCAGCTATGGGGTATGAGTGCGGTGCGAGTAAAAACAAAACTGACACTTCGTACAACAAAATTCAAATTTTAGAAAACACACGATTTTTTAAAATGGCAAGTCTATATGCACCGCCCGAGTAAATCGGAACCGTACTCTGATACCAACTTGTCACACCTCGCTAATTCTGTGGGTAGAACCCAGCCCAGAATCCGGAGCGCGACTATCGTAGGTCCAGATTTTTCCTTTTTAAAAATAAGAACAATTTAGAACTACGAAGGAAATTCTATTAATTTACAAAACACCTTAAATGGTTACAATCCATAATTGAAAATAATTAAACAAATACATATCGACGATAATGAAGGACTGATTCCCAAATACCCGTGATAAATTATAATTTCTTTTCTTCAGCTAGTGTCTCTGTATACTCTGTAGGGAGAGAGGAAAAATGGGTGAGCAACCACAGCCCAGTAGGAATTTCCAAAAATAATATAGTGCAGCGGAAAAACAAATCAAACGATGCATCAAAAGAATAATAAAGCAGTTAAACTCTTTTAACGATTTACTGATTTTTATTTTGAATTTTACTCAATCACACTTACAATTTAAGTAATTAACTTCTTAAATTATTTTAGAACATTTTATTATTTTTCGTTCAACCAAATATCACTTAGCAATTTCTTTTTGTGCGTTCCAAACTTTGAAACTTCTAGATGTTTCTCACTTCATTATCTTAACTAGATTTTTCCAACAAATCCTTAAATACTTTAGACTTACAACCACTGCCCACCGCGACACACACTATTTGAATAGTTGTGGCCCTGAACTCGGCAAACTCGACAACCCCAATCTTTATCCATGGACCGCAGCCCAAATCATAATCAAACTTTAGACAACCCCATATCTGGTGCACCTCACAAGCGCAATAGCTATTGTGACCACATCGGTATTCATAAGCGCGATAGCTATTATGGATACCTGATCTCCTCAAACACATCTTAACATACACATCTACTGCCCACCGGCACTTCCTAGCCTGACCTCTTAGCAAGTAGATTACCCAACTTTAATATACCATCGATCGACTAATATCTCTCGGACCAAAGATTATCATTAATTTCATTTCTTAAATATTTTACTTACGAACGATATTTTTAGTTTAACGTTTTCCGTTGACGGCTTCACACATCTCCAAACATTTTATTTTAGTTCTTAACACATGAGCACATTTACTTAATGGGGGGAAATTATTTCTAGCCCAAATTTGGTTTTTCTTATATCTAGAATCCATCATTTAAATTCTCTATATTAACAACCCATAATCAAGTTAAAAACTGATTCAATTACAAAAATAACTTTTTATCTAGATTTTTTTTCTCTTTTTACTTAAAAAAAAAAGGTTGGCAAATTCATAAAATCTTCCATTAATATCTCTCTAAATTAACTCCCTCAAAATCTCCCCAAAATAACTCCCTACATTAATCCTAAGAAAATCCCTAAAATAACTCATCTTTATCTCCATATCTTTTGACCGTGATAAGTAACAATTCCAATAAATCTCCCTGAAATAATTCTACTCCATGACTTTTAAGTTTGGAAATTTTAATTTTCATATATTTTAGTGAAAATTGCAATTTTCATTTGTTGCAATTTTTTGAAAATCGTAATTATCACGTCCTATTGAAAACTCTCTTTTTCACAATTTAGTGATACTCTCAATTTTTTGCTCGTTATTTAGTGATATTCTCGACTTTTTACTCGTTATATATATATATATATCAGTTACATTTTGCGCAAATTGCGATCAAGCCATGTCAAATAAAATTTTAGTTTTCACAATTTAATTTAGTTGCATTTTTCACGCCATGTCTGCCCTATTATCGAAAAAATTTAAGGTGAAAGCACCATTTTTCATTGAAAATGGAAGTGAAGAATGGGTTGTTCACAGGAAAATTAGGTGAAATCAACAATTTTCACATGTTTATAAGTTCAGAATATGCGATGCATGAAAATTATTGTTTTCACTTGTAATAAATATCAGCCGTAATCGGTGATAATCATAATTTTCACATCTAGGAAAAGATCAATTTTCACTCAAATGTAATTTCAGCTCTCGAACTTTCACATCCACCGTGTGTTAATATTATGCTGTCAAAGGACATTCAACATCATAGATAATAAGTTTGCATTCACCACTGTTCTACTACAAGTATTTTCATTTGCAATTATCAGACAGAATAATGTAAACATCAGTAGCCTAATCAAATCCGAGATACCAAAAACACAAGATCAATATGAACCGAATGCAAGAAGTGATGAGTGTTTTGATCAACATATATATTCTTCCTTAGAACATTTACGATAGCTAACTAGATGCAGCTGTGACCTCCATGCATCTAAATCCAAACAATAGATCAAAAACAAGAAATCTTATTATCTATTAGTTGCCAAAAAAAGAAAATCAATATTTTCACTACTTTATATCACGATCGAAGTTTCGCTAAAAATGGCCATGGTATTAATTAAGCGCGTGATTATGATTCAAACGACATAAATAAATCGTGGAAGTGGAGAGACCGATAGCCATTCGGTGGTGCAAGTCCTAGTAATCAATAAGGAACCTTAAAGTACCAGTGATATGTTGACGTTAATAAAAAAAATTAAAGATGTTTTACCTTTTGGAGATGAATTATTCATCAATGCAACTTAAAAGAAAAATCTCTGTGAAAGAACAAGAGAAGAGGAACGATGTTTTTTCTTCTTAGATCTAAAATAGGCTTTTTATGGTTGAAATCAATCCGCAATAAATGTCAAGTAAATATTTTATAAGGAGATATTTTCGGAGATATTCTGGCAATCAACAAATTAAGCGTAAAAGGTGGATTAGTTTCTTAAATAAATTTGTTTAGTCAAATTGAATAAAAAGGTTAATTCAGTCCTACCTAAAAAATGAGAATTTAAATTCAATCTAAACCTATTAATCTTAACCGTAGATCTTGTATTTTGGGCTATATACATATACCATATTAATGATGGGTTTCTGAAAGAAAGATGAACCAAACTTGGATTCCTCAGAAATTTCCACTTTACTTAATTATTCGTATTTAAGTCCACTTTAATTTGTTAACAGATTACATCCACATACAACTTTTTCTTAGTTTCGCTCATTATTATTCTAATCAACGATGCACGTAACCATAACAATTCAAGTTCATTTCCTTTATGTATTCGTCTAGCAATTAGTACCATGCGAAAGACAGAAGTAAATGAAGTAGTATAGTGAAAAATGTTACAGACCAAAAGCACATGCACTAAAACCATATACCAATCGTTTGCTTGGAAATAAAGAAGTTAACAAAGGCTGTATGACTTGAGCAGCTAATGTAAATCCAAAATCTTAATGAAACAAAAGGATCCATACAAAGTATTCATCCGGTTAAACAAAACAATCAACCATCTAAATTCATCAAAACGTGGTCTAGTGGACCAAAACGGAATTTCATTCCTTATCAAAGGAAACAGGAGCATTTTTAAATTTTGAAACCTTTTATTTTCTTTTAAGAAAACTGATCTTCTAAAGTTTCAAGATCGTGCAAAATAAGTTACATCCAAAGGTTTAAACCACGAAACAACATCAACATCATCATATACGTATACATATTTACGGCAACCCAATGCAATAAATCAATGCTAAAAATAGTTTAGTTTTTAATATTACGTAGAAACCCCTATCTCAATCGCTAAATTCCAATTATGGTGATTATAACCCATGGCAAGAAAGAATCAGAATCATCCCCATGTTGTGCTCCATCCAAAAGCTAGAACTTGGGCTTAGAATTGTTTTAGTAAGGAAAATAAATAGAAGAAGTGTTGATCATCGATTACGGCTGCTCTAGGTCTGATGTTCGAGAAAAGACGAAAAGGAGAAAGAATACAGAGGAGAGGTTGGCTGATCTTTTTCTAATAGGTTTTGTTTTTTATGTATACAACCAATGCATATCTATATGTAGTAGTAGAAATTGACGTTTAGTCCCAAAGTTGGTGGGCTTTAGACGCTGTAGTCCTACCATCTCGGGCCTGGTACTCGTTAATCCAAATTTGTAAATACGGTGACATTTTAATCCATTTCTATACGAGTTAGTCCAAAATATTACCGATCCAGAAAAATTCAGTTTTTTTTATTACCCTAAATAACCTTGTAATGTTTTCGATGTTTTGTAGAGAGAGAAACAAATCAGTTGCAGAGAAAATAGATCTAGGTTTTCTTCTTCTTCTACCTCCTTCCCTTCGTATGCTTCAATTACAATTGATCATAAAAAATATGATCCAATAGATAGCGTAACCAAATATATCAGTTCAACAATTTCATTGGAGATTTCGCAAAAATGAACTATTGGATTGGGCTTTGAAATTTTGAAGGAGAAATTAAACAAAACATAGGCCTTGAAAGGAGATTGAGAAGAAGCATTAGAAGGTGTTTTCTTCTTTCTCAAATTATACAATTGATTTTCATTCTTAATGCTAGTTCTTGATCGGAAAATAAGAATCGTCTTTTTTTTTTTTTGTAGAATGGAATTAAAGTCTTTTATATATGTTATGAATTTTCGGGTAAAGTTATAATTGAGTATTTGAAATTTTAGGAAACTGAATTGGGTGATATGGATTATTTTTTCCGTTACAATCAAAATCGGAGATGTTGAGGTCTACAACACAACGATTTTCATTTTGAAGTTTCTTATAGTTACTGTTGTTACAAGATTGAGTAGTTCTTAGAATGTTTCAAGTACTAATTAAAACTTGTGTACCTGCTTGTTCATGATTGTGATACCAAACATGGGTTTGTACTAATTTTAGGATACTATTTTAGAAAGTTTAAAACACTATTTTTTTTTCTTTTTGTACATGACATATTCAGTGATCCATTTTCTATCCTTTATTCCGAATGTAAAAAGGGACAATTGTTGAATAGCTGGTTTAATCTGGCAATACACAAGTTTGTCTTATTTACCACAAATTTTGTTTGCAGCTAAAATGAAAGTGGGTGTAACTTCCTTAAATGACACAAGCTCAAGATCACACCATGTTATAAGCTGGTGAGTTTAGTATGTAGCTATTTGATTTTTATGGATGCCATAAAATCTGGATTTTTATTGAATTTTACAGTTCCTGCAATATCATTTTTCGTAAAAATGACTATAAGTTTATGCTTGGGGTAAATTAACGGGGTGTACAAACTGGTACACATATGGAAAATTGACTTCATAAGCTTACGCATGCATAAATAATTAGGGTGTATATGTGAAAAAATGACTTCATAAGCTTACGCATGCATAAATAATTAGGGTGTATATGTGAAAAAATGACTTCATAAGCTTATGCTCGTGTAAATAAATGGGGTGTACAACCGGTACACATGTGGAGATCCATGACTTCTTGTCAGTAATGTGAAAGATTCATGGTAGCTTTAGAAATAAGGGCTTGGGTTAATCTGCATTAGTAATTTAGACTTTTGTTTTTACTGAGATTGTAAGAAAGAACGAGAAGAACTACTCCTAGCTAGCACATACATTCTTGCTAATTTATCATCTCTAAGTATTTAAGAAAAACTCGTGAATTCTTGTTATAAAACGATAAATTTATTTGTAATTTTTAAGTTGTTTCAATTTTGTATTAGATTTTCTAGTGAACCGAATTTAGGTTGAGTCTGAATTGGATTAGGATGTGTTCCATCAATAGTGACCGACACTCCTATGAATGCAACAATACCTAGATCCTAGATTTGCCGATAGCTAGTTACACGAGTTTCCAAAATTGGCTCAAAGCCCACTCTAGGACTCTTATCAAATTTTAGTGAACAATCTTTTTTTTTCATTTTTTGGATGTCGAATCCGTGATGCTACGAGTCATTAATCGTTGTTTATTTAATAATACTTGCTATATGAGGTGTATTTTCTTGTATGCCGGTTATATGCGGTGTACATAAAAGTGCACTGTTTTTTTTTTTCTTTGTATTCGTTATACGAGGTGTATTTTATCACATAAACTTATACATACATAATGAACATGTGGAAAAATGATACCATAAGCTTATGTTTGCGTAAATATCAATGTAAATGATGGTGCACATGTAGAAAAAATGAGGGCGTAATCTTATGCTTGCGTAGATAACTATGTGTACAAGTTGGTGCACCCCAGAAAAAATGAGTGGATAAACTTATGATTTGTGTAGAAATAAGGGCATAAGCTTGGGCGTGTTCAGCAAAATCACCCAATGGTTCTTTTATTTCTTCTTTACACGGTTATATTTTTGGGAAAAATACTAAAATTTAAATGTAGATGTGTACGTGTACGTACTCCGAAAGAAGCATGAGTATGATTTTGGAGTTAAAACAATGTTCTCAACTCGACTTTGTTAATAACGACAGGGGTTCTAATGGGTTGACTAACGAGATGTGTGAAAGAAGGCTACACATCGGTAATCTTGATCAAAGAATAACCGAGTATGTGTCACTCCGTCCCTCCCTCCCTTTCCTTCCCTAATACTAGTACTAATAGTCGCAGAATTTGTATTCGTAACTACAGGTCGGTCTTGATCAAGATGGTTTCTCCTTACGAAAAGATCGAGTCGGAGAATTTTTTTATGGCACACACTCGTGGTCCAAAGCGAGGAGAGCTACGAGGTTTCACTTTCATCCATTACTTTCTACTACTGTGGATCGTTATACGTGTGTACATTCTTTCTAGGAAGATTGGAAATGCTTGAATAGCAAGGTAGTATAGAGCGAGCAGGTTCTAAACAATTACTAAGTAATGATTGCATGGACTATAACTAGGGTGTACAATCTGGTGCACATGTGAAAAATGACTCAATAAGCTTATTCTTGCGTAAGTAACTAAGGTGTACAAACTGGTGCACCTGGGAAAAAGATTGACTTGATGCTTATGATGCGTAGATGCCTAGGTGTACAAACTGGTGCACGCCTAGGTGTACAAACTGGTGCATGTATAGAAAAATGACTCTGTAAGCTTATGCTTGTGTTTCCGGTTTGTGCACATTTTTTTTTTGAATTGTTACTATGCACATAGTTGTACACATATTGATTCTTAATGCGTACATAATTATACACATGTTGATTCTATTGCGTACATAACATGTTGATTCAAAAAAGACTTCATGTTCTTATATGTTTTTGTGTTCTTTTGCTTATGTTAAGTTTTTCCTCCTATTAGGTTATAAACACATGGGGTGTTCAAAACAAAATTGACTTTCTCTCCCTATCGTAAACCCGGGATGCAGATATGTTCGCCAAGTAAGAATTTAAACTATAACTGATTTTTCTTGTCAGTGATGCCTATAAATGGTTCTTAGGTCTCTAATTTTGGTTTACGTTTAAAGTTTGAACCTATTTCGAACTCAATTTGATTGTAAGTATCTAGTTTGTTCATCTTCTTTTTACCGTAGGCTTGTGAGTCCCATAAATTAGGCGGTTGATTATTTAGGTGTACATAGTTTGTACACATGATGATTATTTAGGTGTACATAGTTGTACACATGTTATTCATTTTAAAGTGGTCGGTGGTGATATAAGCCAAAAGATCTCGTGTTGCCTGTGGTGATCCTATCTTTGGTAGAGTCTCCATCTCGATCCCAAGTGGTCCTCTAAAGGTACTTATTGTTTTACCTTTAATACTTACCGAAGGCTTTAAACACAAAAGAAATATATGGGATTTTATTATTCCAAATTCATTGGATGTTTATATTATGTTATGCATATTGGGGAAATTCTTTTTCATTACAAATAGGAAAAATGGATTCTGGAACCTTTACAAATGGGTATGTACAGTACCCACTCTAACATTATTGCCTTTACTTAGATTTGGGTAACATATTTCATGAATTGGAATTTTAATCCCAGTCAAGTCTAATGTGACATGCGCTGTCAATCGGGTTTTACTGCAATTTGGCCAACCTCGATGCAGTATGTATTTAGTATTTGCTTTGGCTCAATTGCCTTCATTATTGTTCATGTCAGCTGATAGGACTCAACCATGCCTCCAGACACTTTGGACTATATTTGCAGGATCTGGAAAAGATGTTTATCATATAGGAATAAAGGGGGAGTTATTTTCATGTAATAAATAATACAATATCAAATAATTCGCACATTTTCATCGCTCTGTTGTCTTGTTTCCCTGATGCATGCAGATTGAGCACAGAAGCGAGGTGGTATCAATTTATTCCATTGATGCTGAGTTTACAAAACTGTTTTCGGATTTTGGTGATTGCTCCTTTGATTTCATCCCGACCAATGGCAACAACAACTTAATTTCTTGCAGCTACAGGTCTCTCCGTTACAGTTATTAGTACTGTGTTCTTTTTTGGACTATTTGTTGTAACTTCAACGTTTTTGTCTTTTAATGGTGGATGTTTTGTTTGAAATTTGACATGCCGAAAGTTCGGTAAATCATACCTTGGAATTTTGGATGTTGCACAAAATTCTCTAACTTTGCTCGATGATACTTTCACAAATATAAGTAACATTGTAGGTCAATATCATTCTCACTGTTTCTATGCAATTACATATCCTCAAGTAATGGTTTGAGATATCTTGTATATATATTTACACGACTGTAACTATATCCATTCTCCTGCTTAGGTTTCGGGGAGTGATTGTATATACGTTCAAGGAGCATCATCGGTTCATCCCCTATCAGTAGCAAAGGTATAACTTTGTCATTCTTCTTTAAAATTAAACCTGTTTTTTTATACAAGTGAGTGAAGTTTTTACTCTATGCCTGAAAGCGGGTCACCTTGGGATCAAAGTAAATAAAAAACAGTTGGTTTCTCGATTACGTGGTCTTCTTCTCTGAACAGTACAAAATATGAATTGCATTTTAGCATGCTTGTGAGTGGTGCGTAGGTGGACGATTCAAGTTGTATGTGGTGTACAAACTGGTGCACCTTGTCTTTGAATTTTCTGTATTTTCTATTTAACACCAGTGTAAAATAAGATTTTTAAAAATGAAAATTATATAGTCATATGGGTACTCTTTTTGTAGATCTCGAAAAGAGCTTTCCGAATATATGAAGTTTGCTAATTTTGGACAAACGGTTCAGAAGATAAATTGTTTTTCAATTATTTTTGTATTATTTAAAATTGCTGACATCATCATGAATCACTTTGGACTAAACTTTAAATATTTGGTCTAAATTGTAAATCAGGAAGGTTATATGTGTATTTTCCATATTTTTAAGAACTTTTAGACTAAATTGTACCTAGTTAACTCGGGATGGACTAATTCATACTTTTTGACGTGTTTTTGGACTAAACCGTTTTTTCCCTATGTAGTATTTACACGTTTAGTCTAGGTTGAAAGAAAACACTAATGGCTTTGGGCCTTTTGGCACCCAAAACGTGAGAAGCAGACTTGCATGGGCTAAGTTGGACCAAAAGTCAACTGAGGTCAAAATCAGCTTTAAAAAGAGGAACATTAAAATATTATGTTAATGTGGATTTGTTCTTACTTTTTTTTTCTCTTTATTATTTTACTTTGATTTTATTTAGAAAATATACCATAAATGTGTATGTACTCATTTCTTAGAGTCGGTTTTGGCGGAAGCGCATTTTGAAAAGACGGATTATGACACTTGATTATTTACTAGAGTCAACTTCGTATAGGTTAGCTAGAAAGTTATTAGGATATGAGACATACAAGTATTACTCGAAGACTTGAAGAATGTGAAGAAGTAAAGAGCTACAATGACGACATCATCCTTCCTCTTGAGGTTAGTAATATTTTGACTTGAACTGTTTCATTCCTAACGTATCTTTCAAGTCGTGTTATATTGAAAACATAGCTCATGAAGCTGTGAATGATTATACTCTAGTTAGACGTAGTATTAAGGCATTATAATACGAAGTATAACGCCTATCTTTTGAACTTCGTATATAAGACATCGACATAATCGTATGAATGCTAGTTTGATTATGTATGGGTATGGGTGAAGATTTCGTCCTATGAAACAATGTTTTACATTCGTTTAAAGGAAGTACATTCATAAACTTGTTTTGTGAATCGAAAGGGAAATCGCTAGGCTTATTGGTATTGTTATTCATTGTAAATCTTTGGATTACCAATATGTGTGTTTAGTATAACCGCTCATAACTTGTTTACGTTCTTGGTAAAACTAATCACAATGCCTGACTTATGTATCGGTATGACTTTTATTAGTGAAACCAATCTTAAGTAATCACCTGAGATGGTATGATCGATATTTGTAATTGGTGTGACCAATCCTAGTCATTGGGTAACCGATCCTAGTACTTGGTGTGACTGATCACAAGAGTATGTGTAATCGATCCTTGTAGTAGGTTAACAAGTCTTAGTAATTGGTGTAAACGATCCTATGACTTGTGCAACCGATCACAAGTAATACCATGAGATTGTGGTAACCGATCCTGGTACTTAACTAACAAAGTTTTGGAAACTATTGTGACCGATCCTAGTATCCACATGGAGGTTGAACCGAAACTTGTTTTTTGGTAGAACCGTTAAACCCATGATTGTTGATTTGATATTTAATCAATCACATAGTTCTTGGAAATCAGATGAACCAATTTTAAACTTGTTTGGAAGTGTGACAAATCGGTTCCAAAATTGTAAATATGAAAAAGGATTTACAAAGTAAAGATGTCGACATACTTTGAACATGTGCAGTAATTCTTATCTATTATTGTTCAAAGATATTCCTTAATAACTAAAAGAGAATCCCGGATCAAAATAAATTGAGAATCTTTTAATTAAGGTTTTTAGTTTTATATGCTTTTAATTTCCAGCAATTAAATGCATATCTTTAGAAAATAAAAATTGGTAATGTGCATTTACTAATTGGATATTTTCTATTGAGATTTTGGTCAATATTTGGAAAGAGCATTTCCAGGAATTATGAAAACCGATTTGGGCGCGTTTATTGCATATCTTTGAGAATATTCAGTTTTGGAAATTCCTTGGTGTCCAAACTTCCTTGGTATATAAATATTGAAGTTTGCATTTCGAGAAAACTAATCCTCAGAGCCAGCAAAACTACCTTGTTGTGTTGTTACTGGTGGAGCCGTTATTCGGAGAGGAAAGTACCCTCATTATGAGAAATCTCTTACGACCGCTCGTTTTAAAGACTTCTTTGGGATTGAGAAGCTCTACGAGTACCGTTGGTGGGAAATTAGATAATTGAAGTTTATTATTAGTTTTCAATTGATTTGATTGACTAACGGTTGTTGAACTTTGACTTCACCTAGTTTGTTTATGCTTGAGAATCTTCTCTTCGATATAAGATTCACTCAAACTAGATCAAGTATCGACGCGGGATCTTTAGACTGTTTGTAGATCTCAAGACGTCTTGTGATAATCCATCGTTAATGAGACTCCGTTCGTGTGTGATTGATCACAAGAGATTCAAGTTGTTTGTGTGCAGGTGTTTATTCAAGATCTAAGAAGATTTGAAGACAAAGAAGATTTCTTATTTGAGTTCATAATCTTTGGTGTGCACAAAACTTGATCGGATGGGGATCCAACTATAATCGGTTTTTCTTTTGATAGATTGGATTGATTAGTTGTGTAGATCGGCATCAGTATTTAGTATCTTGATCAGATCCTATTATTGATTACATAGTCTAAACAATTACTTTGGTAGTTGTTTAATAGATTGATCTAAGAACCCGACAAAGGAGTTTATTGGGATAAATGGAAGAGCCTTTTTTCAAACTCATATCACTTGTTTGAAAAGAGTTGTTACCGAAAATATTTGTTGTTCCTTTACTGTTTGGAATACGAACCAAAGGAATTGTTCCAAGTGCGTGACTTATTGCAAGTTGGAGGCGCAGGGATACAGAGGGAACAAGGTGAACTATAGGTTTAGTTTCTTGGGCTCAACTATACGAAGTTGTTCAGATTTTTTATAGCGGCTTAATCCCGAGAGTATTCAATTTGGACAAGGTCCCTGAGTTTTTCTGCATTTGCGGTTTCCTTATTAACAAAATCTTGTTGTGTCTTTTACTTTTCTATTTCCGCAATTATAATTGTTTTTATTATAATTAGAAGTAAAATACACAAACGTTAATTCCTCATTACTTGATAAGCAATCCTATAGTGTTTGATTAAGTCTGAACCTATTATCAAGTAATCATACTTCGTTGTTGTATTGTCTCGATCTTGTATCCATAGTCAATCACGTAAGTTATCTTGTTGTTGTATTGTCTCGATCTCGTATCCATAAACAATCACACGAAGTGTGAACCGATTCGTTTTATTGTCTCGACTCAGTCCATAGACAATCACTTTCGGTGAAAGGACTTATAGGTGGAAAAGTTTTAGATTGAGGTATATTTGGGTACCCTCGTCTTTTCGGCGGTTGGTCCGTGTGTCTTGCCGAGGAGCAACTTTCCTTTTGATTCTTCATTGATAACAACGCTTATGAATGGCTGAGCCAAATACTGCTTGCCCTGGTCGGCGCCTTCCAGACAGGGAGGTGATGATATCCTTACGCTACATCTTTGAAGAATAGTGAACTTGTCACTGTTATGACTTATCGGTTGACCGACTCTTCTGAGTTGAAGAGGTCCTTGACAGTGAAGGGATTTCGTGTTGAGCGTCAGTCCCCAAGTGTGGTTTTCGTGGTTCTATCTTACACGATCGGTGGGTTGACCATGATAAAGGTATCACCATATTGCCTCCGTACTGGTGACTTCATTACTTCCTCCGTGGGAAACTAAAATATGCGAAGTTCGGATTACCTTTGTTCAGTAGTGGTTGTTGTTATGATGAAGCTCTGGCTAGTATCAACAAACGAGCAGCAACGGTTTTTGGCAGCAACTGTGATCAGAAGAGAGTGCGTTTTCGTGGGAACAAAACAGGTTGGTTGGATCTTGGATGTTGATAGGTGTTGTAAAACACCTAATTTTATATCTATTGTTTATGCTTTCTTTGCGAGTTTCTTGTGAATTATGTATCTTATGTGTGCTTTTGAGTTTATTAGGTGCAATGGAGTCATTTGGAGCAAAAAGACCAATTGGAGCTCGTTCAAATACAATATTTCTACTTTTTATTGTGTAGAGGACGATAAGATGAAGACAATGCCGAAAGAACGGAGTCATTCCGACATCGTATGAAGAAGTTATGGGCGAAACAAGAATGAAGCGGGAACTAAACTGTCGGTCTTCCAGATCGACGGTTGAATGAAGATCGCTAAGGGACACCTTCATGTTAAGGGGCGGACATTTTCAAAGGAAGTACTAAAGGGAGTCGAGTTTTGTTCACTTGGGGGGCTGCCAGATTCAAATGATGTTAAGGGCACCCACTTATTATCTCCAGGGAACTTCTTCTTCATTATTTATAAAATAGAACCATGCAATGGCAGTCAGAACTTGATGATCATAATGATCAAAATAATGGTGGATTTTGAAGAAGAGATATTCGAGCTTATGAGAGCATCATTGGGTTTCTGAAGGAGAGAGGAAGCTTGGGTAGGAGCCTGATTTCAAATCAATTGGCTCGAGCAAGTTCAGGGAGATGATGATGCTGGTGTTCGTGATGATTTCGATGTTGCTGGTAATGACTTACATGATGATGGAGCTCAGCTCGAGATGAAAATACAGAGAGCGCTCGAAGAACAACGTGGAAGAAAGAACGACAATTCTTTGCCATTATTGGCGATTGACGATGAGAGTAATAACAGAGAAGATGAAGATGGTGAGAATCGATCTCGAGTTGAAACAGTGGTGTTGATGATGCTGAGAGGATGTAGGGAAATATAGAGGGGCATGACAGTGACAATGATCATCGGCGAGAGATGCAGAGAAGGTGGAGTCTCAATGAACGCTGTTGTGCTTTTGATTGATCGTGATGTGGTCTGCTGAGGCTCGGTGATGGTGGTCTGCTCTCGAACTCAGATAAGCAACGGAAGCTGAGTGGTTGATGGTAGTGAGAGAGGACATGGAGCTGATGCAGTCGATGGTGATGCTGTTCACGGGTGATGATCACCATTGACGATGAGCACTCGAGTTGGAATGTGAGAAAAGTAGATACAGAAAATGAGTGGTAGCTGCTGAGAATGATGGCAGTGGGATGAAGATATGAGCTTGGCAGTGATATTCTATCGATTATGCCATGGTTACAGGGAACGAGCTCAAGCTAGAACTCAGGGAAGAAGGATCTGACATGGGACTGTTTTATGCCGAGAGTTCAAGGTAGTTGCCATTGTTGTTGACCGTGGTGTTGGTTGTGAACGGAGAAGACGAGTAGGGTTGCTAATGATCACAGTTCTATGGCCGTGAACGAGATGGACATGTAGTCATGGAAGTCGAGGATAGGGAGTTACCGTGATCGGGTAGGCAGTGATGATTTGGTTTAGAGTGAGTCTGAGTTCGAATGGGTATTATCGGTTTATCGAGTCTGTTATGAGACTTGGGTACGAGCTCGACAGTGGTGTTGCTGCCATTCATAGGCATCTGTGGCAATGACGATATTGATATGATTGTGTATTCTAAAACTTGGCCGAGAATTCAGCTGGGATAAAGTTTGGAATGGGTTGAGAAGAACACAGAGAAAGAGAGTTATCTCTTGGAGAATAATTCTGACGCGGTGAAGGTAAAAGTTGAGTCCAGTACAGCTTTGTACATCAGATTTGATGTGTACAGGATTTTAGAAAGAAGACAGCTCGGTACAAGTGGGTCCGACTGTAGTGTGAGCCAATAAGAAACCAGTGCACATCTTGATTAAGTTACTCCAGCTGCAACGTATCAACATCACTTGAGTTTTCACAATTCAAAACTCTTTTGACCGACTTTGTATCCCTTTATCCGATGAGGAAATCACTACAGAAAAGCCTATATAAAGGGTTGGTGCAGCGAGTTTTGAAGAGACAACTTTTGGGATATCTTATCTTTAATCTTTGGCTCTACTTTTGTTTTCTAGGGTTTAGAAACATGATAGGTTTTCTCTTCCTTCTTGTTATGAACTCCATGAATATGAGTACCTAGTTTTTATTATTGGTTATGGATTAGTTGGATTCCACATAACATGGTTCTTTGATTCAATATATTAGTTTTGTCTCATATTTATCGTTTATGATTCACCATCAATATTGTTACATGATTTGAATGCTTGTTTAGTCGAGTCGTGAATCGAGTGAGTTTGTTTTCATCTCTATTGCTAGATTAGGATTTATTATACGCAAAAGTGATAATTCCCGATTGCAAGTAGCATAAATAAGATTATAGTTTGTAGTGATATATTCTTATGATCTTATGTGAACCATAACCTTTGTTAAATCGGATTAGTGCTTTTACACGTTCGATTGCTTTGATTGGCCTGATTTCATAGAACCTAATGCATCTAGGAATTAAACTTGATTAGTGCTTTTACACGTTAGGTTGTTCTTTTAGATAGAATTCATATTCGCATCTTTTAATGTGTTTGTTGATGACAAGAGGAGATTAGCGGGGTATTCTTGCGATCAAGGTATCTTAGGGCCTTTGATAAAAGTTGAGATTAAAATATCAATTCTAATTATTGTGTAGAAAACATGTTTGTGATTGAAGACGAAATCCATGACCAATACTTTCTCATCCTTGATTTGATTTGTTTACCTTTATTGTTTGCTTTTATTTAGTTTTAATTTTATAAAAAAAAAAAAAAAAAAACCCGGTGTTATTTATAGGAAACCGAATCAAATTGACAACCAAGACCTCTCTGTGGGAACGATCCTTTCTTGCCCTTGCTTCATTATATATTTTTAGTAGTAAGAAAGTGTAAATTATTTTTGTGTCGGCTGACAACCGACCAGATGTCTACTGTCACGATCCTTGATAGGGAGGAGTGGTGATTACGGTCACAAATCTTGGCAGGGACGAGTGGTGGCTACGACCATGGATCTTGGCAGGGAGGAGTGATGGTGGCTACGAGTGCGAACCTAGAAGGGAGAGGCGTGGTAACTGCTGGTACAAACTTGGCAGGGAGAGGCGTGGTGACGGTGGTCATGAGATTTGATAACCACGACCACGAATCTTGGATGAGCAGGAGAGGCATAATTAATGGTAGCTACGTCCACGATCTTTAGGAGAGCATAGGCGGTGATGCTAGCCATGACCACAAACATTAAAAGGCTTTGATCGGCCGTTATGTCCCAAAGGATGGGTTTCTTCCTTTTCATATAACTCACATATGTGAGTTTATTTCTCCTTCTATCCTTTCCTTTTTTTATTCTCGGTGAAGCAACTCCCGATTCCTTATGGTAATGGCAATATTTGGGATTTGTCGTTTCTTCCTCGATTGGTGGACGTCTGAGATGAGGTAACTTGATGGGGCCGTCTTGAATCCATGCTCCTAGGGGTTCGATTACCTCTTCGATTGGAAAATGGAAGGTTAGAGCAGCCTCTCCAGTTTCTTGTTGCTGTGTAGGCGTCTTAGTCACAGCTTTCCGGGTTTGAGCCATCTGCTGCGCTTGTGCCGGGGTTGTTGTTCTATAGCTGGAGCTTTTCTCCTTCCTCCTTCACTCACCACACTTACAGAGGGTTGAGCGTTGTATTATTTGTTGATGAGACGTATGTTCCCTCCCCGTGCTCCGGTTCTTTCCAACAAGGCCGGTGTTGTTGTAGCTGACCGCTTAGCAGCTTCATGAAGTTCAAAGAATGTCTGGAAGCGCATGTTCTCCAGCAAAGCACGATAGGAGGGTACCATGTCATTAATGCACAACTCCACCAATTGATGTTCAGTCATATTTGGATCATGACAATCTAGCACCTTAATTCTGAATATCTTGACATAATCATTCGGATGTTCATTGTTTCGCTCCTTCTGAGTTGTGGCCATATCCGTCTGAGTTTTGGCAAGAACTTCCTGTCTCTCCATTAAATCGATAATGGTAATGGGAGGTTGGTTTCCTCTGGCTCCTCCAGTCTTTTGTCCTGAAGAAGAAGTGGTAGCATCCCTGGTGATGATTGGAGGCGTCATGCTCGAAGAAATATTGGGGGTAGAGGCGGCCCTGGTTCTGGTAATAGGAGGCGTCACGCCATAGGGGATGCTTCAGGTGTTATTGATGTTGATGCTAGAGGATGTAACTCCATGGGATGTGTTGACTGCGACTTGCGGACGGTACATTGGTGTTGGCCATTCCCTTTTGCTGTCATCCGATAGGCCACATACTCTGTTTGCATCGTCATTGGAGGAGGCACATACCTCAGAAAAGGATTCAACATTTTTTCTGTCATCTCTGAAATTGGTGGTGTTCCCCGAGAGAATGTTTGCTGGCTCTTGCCACAGCCAGGTTTTCCATACTCTTTAAGAGACAAAACGTCTCATTTTGAGCTTGATTCGCGACAACATCTTATAATATTTTTGCCATACCTTCCATGGTGATTGGATTTCGAGCATTGGCGGCTTTGGAAGTGTTTGGGATGGCTGGGGTACATCATGAAGCGGAAAGTTAGGATTGGTGATTGAAGTGAATTCTGGTTAATGATTGAATTTATACCTAAGATCCACCATCTTGAGTTTTGGAAGATTGGAATGAAAATTGAGAAATTGGATTCGCAACCGAGAGATTAATCTCCCACTGTGGTCGCCAGTTGTTTTGGGGTAAAAACTGATTCAGCTGGAAATGGTAAATTTGGGTGTGCCGTCGAGAAACGAATCTAAACCCTAAACCAATGCACTGCACGGGAGTACTTTATATTCATGAGATCAATCTGTACAATTCTGGGCTAAACCAAAAAATGGTCGTTCCAGTCTTGCTTCGGTCACAAAATGAAGGAGAAGGGTTGATCTTAGGGAGGGAAGCGAAGAAGGTGTTGAGATCAGAATGGTTAACTCTGAAGGTGTGGTTGTTTTATGACTTGTATCAGAATGTGGAACTCGCTTGCGGAATGCAAGTTATGAGTTCTTTGGTGTTTTCTGGATAATTGTGTTGATAACCGTTGTTGTTGGTTGAAATAGGTTGAAAACCTATTTATATAAGTCATAGTTGAACGCACCCCGATCTCATAGGAAGTTGGAGAGTTGAGTGATGGAGAAGTGGGGTCGTGTAAAATGTTGAAAACCACGTCTTGCTATAAGACAAGACCGGTTGGTTTACACCCACTACTTCTCTGCCGCCACTAACTGTCCGCCTTTCCTGATACTTTCTTATAATGGGCGTGTTTCACATCGCACGTTGTAAACCGCCATACCAATACCCTGATGAACATCCCCCAGTTTGTGACATGTTTGATGTCTTGAGTATTTTCGTGGAAAATATGCAACATGTTGATGATTGGGTCTTGTTTGCAAGACCTAGCTATTTTGACCAATCACGAGCAAGCTAGGCGACGGGCGTTCATATGTTACAAGTCAAGCCATGAGACTTGCCGCAAGAAATAGCATGTAATGCCTTTAGATCAAATAATTACATTATTTGTATAAACCGATGTTTGTAAAACATCGTTTGTAATCGATGCATATAAAGCATCGCTTTTAAGCAAGCAGCTCAAAATAATCGATGCTCGTGAAGCATCGTTGTATAAAGCCTACCTAAATTGGTCGCGGAGCTTAATTTCTTAAAAGGAGCATGACCGACCATCTCCAGGAAGCCGCCAGGAGTTGTTCATGCACGCCCAAAGGTGAGCCGGTCGGTCCTTATAGGAGAGTGATGGCTGGTAGCCATTTTGACATCCTATTGGTTGGCCCAAGTTAAATCTAGACCGGTTAAATTGTCTAGCCAAATTGGATGGCTGAGATGATTTGCGAGATTTATTGGTTTCCGCTAAATTTATTTAAGACTCCTATAAGAAGCGTGGCCAGCCATCTTTGGGCGATCGCTTAGGAGCCATATGGGCAGGCCGCGGCTTGGCCGATTGCAACTTATTTAAGAGGGGTAGCCGTTGATTATGGCCACATCTTGTTGGCTGCCTAAAATAGGAGTTAGGCCGGCCGATTCATCTGGCGAATTTGGGCGTCCGAGATGATTTGCAGCAGTTAATAGCTGTCGTTGATTCAATTTAGGTTTTAAAAGGATGTGTGGCCAATCCATTTTGGGCCAACGTTTTTTGGTATTAGCGGGTGATGGGAGATGTTCGATCGGCCAACACAATAGTCGGGTTGCTGGTAAATGTATCTGCTCCTCGCACGTTGACTAAGGTTGAATCTAGGCCGGTCAATCCGACTGGCGAAGTTGAGCGGCCAAGATCGTTTTGCGATAGTAATATACTGATGCTAGCATAAATTAGGGTTTTGTAACCAGCGCGGATATCCTACTTTGAGTAATCGGTTTGGTGTGCTCCTGAAATGTCATGGGCAGTTCAACTGGCAAGGGATGGGGATGGGTTGCTGGCGAGAATGCCAACACCTCGTTGGCAGTCCAAAACAAAATCTAAGCCATCCGATTCGGCTGGCGAAGTTGTACGGATGCGATGAGTTTGAGACCGTCATGGCCAGTCTTAACTCGTTGAACTTATTTTCAACAGCGGGACTAGCCTATCTCCGGCTAGCGATCAGGGATGTTACTGGCGGACTAAGAGGATTCCGATAAGATGGAACGATGGTGGGCCCACCGCTGGACATCATGAAGTTTGGTTGGTCTTGTTGGGAGGAAGCCAAGCTCATTGAGTTGGCCGGATAAATCGTATGGCCTTGATTGTTTTAAGACTGTCCTGGGAAGCCTATGTTCAATTCCTTAAGGAATTAAATGTGCGCTTAGCCAACTTCCACTTTTACTCAAAAGTGTGTGTTGCGCATTTAAAGTGGTTTGATCGGTTGATGAGAAAGAGGGGACAGCAGGCAATAATGTGGGGCATGGTCGTAGCACCTGCTAGGGCAAACTGGCCGGCCAAGTGGTGTGGCCGCGCCTATTTTGCTGCTACCTTTATTTTCCGCAATTTCTCTTTGTTTCTTGGTAGGATTTTGCTCCTACTAGTCCATGGCGTATCAATTTCCTAGCCTGCCTAGGTTTAGTTTCGACCAATGGGATTCGAGATATTGCGCAAGCCGCAAAAGAACTAATTTTTGTAAATTAATAAAATTAGGTTAAAAAACTGAATTTTGCGGGTTGCCGCAAAATTAATCGATTTTTTGGTAAATTCCGCGTATTGATACAAAAATCACTAATTTAGTATCCAAGGGCAGCATAACTTTGCGTGCCTCTGATTGAGTACTTCTACACGCATCTAATCCTGACACTTCGGGAGATTCATGCTACTCAGCTGCGAGCGAACATTAGTCGTCATGTCATGTCAGTATTAACAATTCAACTGGGGAACATGACATAGAATAAATACTCAGAAATTTACAGAATATTTGGGATTGTTGCTGCACGCACCATTCTGTATAAATTTCATATAAATATACTAAGTTGCTCAATACATATGTGAGTAAAGAGGCCTAGGAACTCGTTACTTTAAAATGGCTCTGTTTCTTTGCAGAACGACGGCACATTAAATACAGGGTCTTACAATTATATCCCTGAACTAAAAACCACCATCAACAAAACCGATTCACCAATATTTAGAGTCGGGAGAATTACCAAAAGGTCGAGCCGAAGCTAACAAAATTAAAAGCAAAGCAGTAGGTTATGAGTTGCGAGAAGGCATCTTGTACAAAAGGTCATATTTGGGGCCGCTTCTAAGATGTTTGAGCAAATAGGAAGGGCATTCGATCCTAAATGAACTACATTATGGTGGCGCAGTAAATCATAGTTCGGGTCGAAACCTATCGGCTAGAGGCAAGACGATGGGTTATTTCTAGCCCTACATGCATGAACATGCAAAACACATGGCACTGATTTGTGATGAATGTCAGAAGTTTGGGAAGAATATTCACGCACCATCAGTATCATTGAACTTGGTGGTAAGCCTTTGGCCCTTTGCCAAGTGGGCCATCGAAATTGTGGGACCACTACATGTCGGGTCGGGACAACGAAAATACTTGATAGTAGCGATGGACTACTTCACCAAATGGGTTGAAGCTGCAGCATTAAGGCACCTTCGGGATAAGGGCGTGTTTCGGTTCATCTTCGAGCATATTATTTGCCGCTTCGGAATTCCTGCAGCTATCGTGTTGGATAACGGAAAACAACTACAAGAAAAAACCATAAATCTGTTATTCAATACTTATAACATCAGAAAGAGTAAAGATACAACCATTTATCCACAGGGTAATGGGCAAAGTAGAGATCACCAATAAGACGATAGTAGATAATATGAAAAAGAAGTTGGGCGGGGAGTATGGCGAATGGTGTGAAGAACTACACAATGTACTATGGGCCTATCGAACTACCCGAAGAGAGGAAACAGGTCTATCGCTGTTCATGCTCATATATGGAACCGAAACAATTCTTCCAACTGAGGCGATGATAACCACTACAAGGACAGAAGCATGGAGACAAAATCTATCATCATATTTGATCCTCGCTAAACTCGATGATTCGGAAGAGACAAGAGAGCTGGCTCTACAAAAAAAGGAGAGCTATCAAAGGCGACTACAACGTGAATACGACAAAAAAGTCCGCCCAAGAGAGTTTCACTCGGGGCATTTAGTACTGAAGGAGTTTCCTAAAAACGAGAGCGACAAGAAGGGTGGAAAACTGGCAGCCAGGTGGGGTGGACCTTACACTATTGTATCAAAGGTCGGAGAAGGAGCCTACAAGATACTGAAACCCAATGGCACTCCTGAGAAACGAGCCTGGAACGCGCGGTACTTGAAACTATACCACCCATGAGAGGTGGAAATGCAGGTATGATACAATCATTTACCCATTCATGAGAGATAGATAAGGAAAATGACATAAGCGACTAATGGTCATTCGAACTCGGGGCGATGGCAATGTGAAAGTGCCGAGGTGACTTACACTCGAATGGTCGTTTCGAACTCGGGGAGATGGAAATGTGCAAGTTCCGAGGCAAATTACACTCGATGGACTATTCGAACTCGGGGCGGCGGCAGTGTGCAAGTGCTAAGGTAGTCTAATGGTTCTGGTGGTTGGAATCCAGTAAACAAAGGTTATTAGGACTCGCGTCCCTGATAGGTGGGAAACCAACCTACATTTGAATGGTTTCTCCCATCGCAAGTGACCAGACTCACTTGACCTAGCCAGTCGATTGATGACTGACCTATGATATTCGGTACATAGAACCTAGTAATGACCTAATACCTTACCATTGACTTGAGAAGCCAATGATGAGATACCTCAATCGAGACATGGCATTGGGCCCGATGACCCTCCCTGTTGAGTATGTTCGACAGAAATGAAATTTATAGTAACGCATAAATAATGCTATGAAATGCAGGAAATCGAAATGCTAAGGGTTTCGAACGACTGTGCATCAAATAAACAAACTAACAACATTGTTAAAAGTAACAAGCCTCAACGCGGAGGAACCGATTGGTGGCATGGCACCCCATAAAATAAGTTGTCCATAAATTAAAGGTGTTCAAGCGAAACGAAAATTACAGCCCGAGAAGAGGGGCAAAATAGTGACGCAGCACTACAAAAGGCATAAATTATTCGTTGGGTTGAATCGAACCCGAGCTCGACTTCTTCGCAGCAAATTTTACCTTCCTCATCTCGATAAATTCCTTTACACCCTCCTTGATCTTCACGAAGAGCTCAGTTTCATATTTCACTTTCGCCTCGGCCAGTTGGCGAGTTAGCTCGTTAGTAGCAAGTGACAACATCGACAACTTTCGTATTCGAAGAGCCTCATTCCCGCTTCAACCGGGGTGACTCCGCTTCTCCAAAGTCTTGACATTTCCTTGCTCGCCTACATAAACAAAAAGAGCGATATGGTTATAACCTTGGAAAATAACGCAAGAAAACAAGGAAACACATGGAAATTACATAAACATACACAAAGACCTGATAGTGTGGGCAAAACTTTTTTAAAGTTTCTTCGGCCTTTAAAAGATTGGTATCAAGCTCAGACATCCTTAAAACCAACTCATTATACTGTTGTTCATTAAATTTGTTAGAGGGGCAATATTTCTTGTGTTCGGCCCATGAAGCTTTCTGACGATCATGCGTTGCTTGAAGACCCGATAACTGAAGTCGAGTCCATTATAGGTCGCGAGATACTTGATCAAACCCGAGAAGTTTTTCCTCCAACTTTTGGATGGACTCTTCGGCTTCATGATTTAATCGTGAAAGACATTTGCGATCGGAGTGAAGATCTCGGTTTTGAAGCCTCAACAAATTACACTGACCCTCTAAACTATCAGCCAGCAAACCTTTATCGGCAACAATCCTTTGAAGCCGAGCTAACTTGGAAAGAAGATTATCTATTTCCTCGGGAACATACTCAAACCTTTGATAACGAGTTAGTTCGGCTCACATATCTTCAATATCGGCAGCTTGACGGTCAATTTTGTCATCCTTATTGAAAATCATCCGCTGAAGTGTGGCAACATGACTGTAAGGACCCTCAAGCTCATTAATTAATAAAAATTAATCTAATAACGATCTAGTTACGAAACTAGTATCACTAGATAGACCTCGAAAAGTTGCGCGAATAAGACTACTCGAACATGTCAATCAGATATCGGATGAAGAAGATATTATCAGTTTTATATGAAGGACAAATAAATCATTTTCCTTTAAACAACCTGGCTGCCCTTATCGTTTGGGAAGGTGCCTTTATCATTGGTCGTTGGCCTTATCACCAGATACGTCATACGTGTCGAAGAGAAATCAGTTTCTCTTATTCTTTCTTCTTTATCTTTTTCTTCTTTGTTCTTCTTCTTTCTTCTTCATTCTTCTTTTCTTCCTCTCTTTCCTCTGTTCTTCATGCTCGTCAATTTGTGAGAAGACTAAGTGATTTTTAGAATGGAAACTAGGGGAAAATGTCAAGAGCTGATCGTTTGTGATGATGTTGCGGTTGATTGAACACGATATGAAGATGATAGAATGGATGTTGTAAATCGAAGATAGGATTTCTGGTTAGGGTTTGTGTAGAATTGAGAGATGATTTTGGTTGTTGTTAGATGAAAAACGATTGGGTTGAGATTTAATTAAATCTCTGAAGCTGTTGGAGGTGAAATTGAGAATTAGGGTTCGTCCTAATCTTCCCCAAATTAGAATTAGGGTTTGTAAGAAGTTCAAAGAAGAATCAACAGATGAAGTTGTCGATTTAGGGGATTAAATTAAATGATGAGTTTTGAAGGACAACACTAATTAAGTGGTTAAGGTTTTGAAGATTATTTAGGGTCTCTGTAAATCACTGAGGATATGATTGGAGGTAATTAAGAAGAAATTAGAGGTTGGGTATGGTTGATATGAGAAGTTAGAATTATGTTTTGAACTCAAAATTAGAAAGTAGAGGATTCAGAATTTTTTATAGAGTTTCTGAGAATCAAGGATGATGATGGAGATTGGGGAGCTGTTGTTAGTCTAAGGACGAGTTGATGAATTAAGTCAGGTGAAGAAGAACTTGAATTCGATTGCCTGAGTATTACTAAATTGAGGTAATTGTTATTCTCTGTAATTTAAGTAAAGTCATGAAATATAGTTGAATTTATGAATTACTCAATGAGCTGAGATTGAAATGGTTATGTGAATATGTAATGGAATTGCAGATTGTAGTTTAAGTTTATGCATTGAATTACAGTTGAGGATTATATGCTTGAGATGTGGAAGTTGCAGTTGTGTGTTGAATTGAATGTAAGTTATGAACATCCTGTGGTGTTATTGGTGTTGGTTAGACTGAATTAGTGGGTTGTTGTAGCCTTAAGAAGAATTGCAGAGTCCAGCTAAGCAAGAAGAGGGTTTGGATTGTATGGATTGAGATGAAAGTGAAGTTGAGATTCTGTTGGGGTTGTTGTGTAGTGAATGAGTAAATGATGAATGGTTGTATGGATGAAGATTACAGGTAGTAGTGGGATGTTGTTGCAGAATGCAGGGAAGATTTTAGATGGGTGTGATTGAATATGAGGTGATGATAATAACAAGATTGAATGTGGTGCTAGTTTTGAAATGGAGATGTGTAGGTGATAGATGAATTAGAATTCCAGTTGAGTTACTAGTTGTTCTGGTGCTGTTGAAGTGGCAGGGGATATTGAGCTCAGGTTACAGGCAATTGTGGTTGTTGGGTTGAAGTGGTGGTAGTCCCTATGAAGGCTTGTAACTGCTATTGCAGGTAAGCCGAGTTTATGGTTGTAAATTAGTTATGAGGCTTACGTAACTTGAATGTGTAATTGAAGTAACACAGTTGAAGTGGATTTGCAGTTATAGATAATTGTACTGAATTACAAGTAATGACGGTGTTGAGTTTAGTTATAGTTAATCTGGAATAGGTGGGGATTCAGTTTAGTGGGAGGTATTGCTAAAAGCTGCAATTGCAGGTAAAATGAATTATCAGTTGTGATTCAGTTATGAAGTTTGTTTGAATTAAATGTATGATTGAAATGATTCAGATGAAGTTGTATAATATGGTAGAATTAAAGTAATGAAGAAGATGTTAGCATTGTTTGTTGTGTGGTCTGTTACCTATTCAGTCTTTTGACTGAACAGACCTAGACTGACTTAGTTGACTCATCTGACTCAGTGCCAGTGGACCTTGACCGATTTTACTAGTTGACCCTGGACTTGACCTTTGTTTGACATTGACTGTTAGAGACTCGTTGACTATTAGCTTGACCGTTATGTTTGACCGTTAGTTGACTCAGATGGATTGGACCTTGTGTATTGGGCTTGGTTAGTGCAACAAGATCAGTCTTTCTTAAGTAAATGTTTTGGACCTATTGTGGTCCGAATTGACCTTTAGTTCTTTCTGCAAAGTTGTAGATATTCATAAGACATAAGTAGTGGACTGTAGAACCAATCTAATTGAATTAGTAAACCTTAGATATGCTGAAGATAGATAAATAAAAGGTGTAGAACCATAAATGGGCTTAGAACCATTAGATATAATTGTATGATTCTTGTGTGAGCCATTTGGCTAGATTCTAAGAGTTCTTGTGTGATTAATGTTAGTTATTAACAACGATCGATACAAAGAATGAACCAATGGATCGTGGATCTCGAGGTAGGCGTGGCTTGTCATCAAAAGAGGTGGGAATTTTTATTTAACTCTTTTGTGTATTGTTGTTTTCTTTTACCAAATTTTATGTTTAACAAATTCATGCATTTTCTCGATTGTGTATTCCTTGCATTGTTTAGTTTTAAATTAGAAAGTTTCGATATCTCTTTTGATCTTTCCATGGTTTGGAAAGGAATTGTAATGTTTTTTTGTCGTTATGAATTGTTTGGGAAATAAGAATTTCCGTTTGTATGTTTGGAAATGAGAATTTCCATACGTGGTATATAGGATACCGCTCCTTATTTTATACCTACATGAATTCACTTTTATGCACATGGCTAGGCGATACACATAATATTATTATTGAGTGTGGTTAGCACAAATATTATTGTTTATGGGTGAAAACTATTTCAGGCTTTGGTAGTTTGAGGTGTGTGGATGAGAAATGAGTCCAAACCTTAAACAAATGCACTACACGGAGTGCTTGTAGATTCGAGAAATCAATCAGGCAAATACTACTAAACCAAGAAATGTAGCTCCAGACTTGTTTCGGCCACAAAGTGAATGAGATGGGGTTGATCTTATGGATGGAAGCAAAGAAGATGTTGAGATTGTGAAGGTGTTGGCTATGAATGACTTGTATCGAAAGCCGAATCGGCTTTGGTGGTGTAAGCTATCGGTTAGGTGTTTGAATACGATTGTATCAACACTTGCCTACGTTGTCTGGACTTTTCTTGTTTTGGAAATAGGAGGAGAACTTATTTATACAAGTCATTTTGAGCCTTATTCACGTCTCTCGTGGGAAGTGGAGTGATGGAGTAGTGGAGTTGTGTGTTAGTGTTACACGACCGGTCTTGCCCACTTCTCCCGTCATCTCTAACCGTACATGACCTCCCCGACACGTTCTTGTGATGGCGCGTTGCACGCCGCACGTCAGAAACCGCCGAGACCAATACCCCAAAGATGTATCCCCAGGTTTGTGACATGATTGATGTCTCGAGTGTGTGGATCGTGGGACCCACGTAAAAATAGCATGTAATGCTAGATTAAATAACTAAGTTATTTAGGAAGTCGATACTTATAAAGTATCGTGTGTATTCCGTGCGTGCATCGCATCATGGTATGGTAGAGTGACGGGTGGTGATCACCTTGACGCCTCACCGACCAAGGTTGTATAACCAAGCTGGGTGAAGTTGACTGGACGAGATGATCTTTGAGACACTCATCTACGATTGTTGATGGAATTAGGGTTTTTGAAGAGGTGCGCAAGCATCACTCTTCAGCTTGGTCGAATCCAAGCTTGGGATACAATTTTGACAGGGCCGATCGTGCATGTGTGTAGCGACATAACGGTGTAGGCGCCCATACCTCATTTTCTCGTGAAAGTGTGATCCGGGCCACTCAATTTGTCCCAGGGCGAAGTTGAGTGGTCGAGATCAATTTGCAACGTAATCTGATGCCGCAAAAGCCGCGCATCATGCCCACTTCGGGCGCGCGTTTCAAGACAACCAAGCCTGGTCGGTCTTGGCCGACTAGTCCGGCGTGTATACGGTGGGATGGTGTACACGCCTGTATTTCATTGTCCCATAGAAACGTGATCTAAGCTACTCAATTTGTCCGGCAAATTTGAGCGGTCGAGATCAGTTTGTGGTTGGGAAGTGTGACCACGCCTAGCTTGGGCGTGCGAATCGAGGTATACAGCCAAGTTTGGTCTTGGCCGATCGGGTGTGGAGATAGGTGGGCCCGTAGTGATCGTGTTGATACTTACCGGACCTGGTTAGTCTATTCCTGGACCCTTCATCCGAGCAGGAGAAAAGGGACGCTCGTGATCCCGACACAAACCCTAATTAGGTTTTGCCGTACGTGTGTCATACCCAGTTTGGGGTGCACGAATCAAGACGACCAACCATAGTTGGTCCCGACCGATCAGTCAGTATGTAGGCGGGCCACGGTGATTGTGTTGACATGCTCGGGGCCCTTTGAGTCTACATCTAAACCCTCCATTTATGCTCTGCGAAAATGGATGGTTGAGACCGTTTTGCCCTAATTTAGGTTTCTCATCCATACCGTTTTGGCCGGGACCGGTTTGGCGAGCTATGCCACCCTTTGGGGAGGCCGACCATGCGGGCCTGCGTTGGGTCGGTAGTGAATATTCCAATACCGCTTGGGGTCATGGATTCAATCTAAGCCATCCAATCATGCTTCGGTGAAGTTGGATGGTTGTGATCGTTTCGAGACCGGATATGGACGAGTCCATGTTCAAACATGCTCAATCGGGCTAGTATAACACATCGAGAGATGCAACATGTACGTGTATTTCGTACAAGCTTCATTATTAATTCTTGGAGGTTCGTGTTGCTCACGAGAACAACACTCGCCGTCATGCCGCACCGTAATGAGTATGTGAAATACAAATTTGGATATGCATTAATTAATAATGATGTAAATTCACAGTGGTATATGGGATTGTTGCCACATGCTCCAACCTCGATGAATTTCGTGTATTTAATTCACGAATCATCGGGATTGTTGCCAAATGCTCCATTCTAGGTGAATTAGTAAAGTGAAGAAGTATTCATCACTTATTAATGGCTTTATCTTTTGCAAGATATTAGCGCATAATTTTGGCTTTTACAATTTTAGCCTTAAATGAAAATCCACCATCAACAATTATACATTGTTTTATGAAGGAGTTAGTTCCATATACATGATTGTTTAAATCTTTGAATTGGTTGACTTTTTATGTTTAGGTAAAACATGTATTGTTTTCTAGATCATTTGAGTGATTACTTGAAAGTTAAATGTTATTTCCATTTGGGCACCCCTTTTAGGGATGATGTGCTCACCCTTTCCCACTTTCGGCCGGAGACATATCGAGTTGCGCAAAATAAAGCTTCAAGGGTTGAGTACATTAATTAGTGGTTATCTTCTTTATGTTTATTGTGTTGTATAATTTGTTTGTAAACCAAATGACTATTGTATATGTATCATTTGAGAGAAGTTTCTTGTATATATATTTCAGAGAGGGGTTAGTTTTGGGTTATGTTTGTAGCAGATTTCTTAAATCGATTGTTTTAGTAAATATTTTAGATCCTTAGTGCCTAATCTTTTGGATTAGTCAGCTGCTAGCTTTGGGGGCAGTACAATGACCTTTCTCAATCTGCAGCTTCCTAGAAAAACGACGGTATTCTGAGGCGGAGTCCTTGTCTAAGCTAGATATTTCGGCAAAGAGATAACAATGGACTTGGGATATTGGCACTACAACATCAATCAACCGACAATAAAGAGGATTTGACAAAATACCTTTAGCATCGCTTAACTGCTTCTCGATCTCCCGAGAACGTTCTTGCTCGCCTAGCAATTGAGCCCGAAAACGAATCATCTCCTCTTGACGAATGGCGGCTCCGAGAAGCT
>JAJJWW010014912.1:0-39946 GCA_023531295.1 Papaver armeniacum
CATAAAAAGAGGGGCTTTTGAAACCTGGCTTGATTGGGGTATACCCAATTTTAAGTGGACATGTGACCTTACTATGGGGAGGCCAAAATGTGGTAAAGTTACTTTAATACCCCTACACTAATTAACCTAAAACTAAACCCTAAACTTAAAAACTAAAAACTGATTAATCTTCCACTAATCCTTCTTCTTTAAACCCTCTCCTCTTCTCTTTCATTCTTCTTCTCTAAACCCTCTCCTCTTCTATTTCATTCCAAAAACCTAAAATCAACCAAAATTTTCAATTTTGATTTTCTACAGAAAATGGTTGATTCTAAACGATCCAGCATCAAGAGAGATTCAACTGGTAACATGAAAAGATCCAAATCAGAGGAAAAAGGTAAGGGAAAGGTTGGAACTAGCAAACCCGAAAATCCAATCCTTGAAGGTGCTAAAAAGAAACCTCTAAAGGCGAAAAGAAGATTGTAAGTGATTTATAAACTCAAACCCATTATTGTTTTGTTGAATATGATTGTTAGATTAGGTTAGAAATCGAAAATTTTGATTTTCAGATTTGTGGCCAAGAAGGTCGATAGTTGAACAACACGCCGACCATTTGTATTTTCAAAGCGCCGGCATGTTATCAGGATAAATAACATGCCGACCTTTCATCAGAGCCATGGCGACTGTTGGACAATAACCAGGGCCCGCAGGGTCTAATAACCAACCATGCCGGGTTATATTTTGTCGGCGTGGTTTTTGACTTGTACCATGCCGACGTTAGGCATCAGAAACCTTAATTTCCTAAGTTATTAGTCGGCGTCTTTCATAAATAGAACCATTCCGGCGGTCTATTCGCCGACAGGGTAGTTGGATAACATCTTTCCGACTCTACTGTAGTCGGCAGTATTTAGTTTATCGGCCTTGCCGGCCAGTGGAAGAAGATCAACAGTGTTGTGTTGTTTGTTTTCATATATATTATTTGTGCATTGTTTAAGTTCCCAGTGGAAACAAAAGAAGAACTACCTTGTCTTGTTAACAATGCAGAAGAGCTATTTGAATATTTGGACACAATTTATCACAATTTAAAAGAACCGAAAGATGAAACTGAAGAGAATTGCCCGTTTAGAAAGTTATGT
Source organism: Papaver armeniacum (assembly GCA_023531295.1). NCBI lineage: Eukaryota > Viridiplantae > Streptophyta > Magnoliopsida > Ranunculales > Papaveraceae > Papaver > Papaver armeniacum. The sequence continues at coordinate 1,116 of JAJJWW010014912.1, forward strand.
TTGATGGGTAAGGAAAATCCAGAAGAATTTCTATGGTTTATGAACAGTCCTAGCAATCCCCTCAACTATGAAGAATGCACATCATCGGAAGAGGAAGAAGAGGAGGTTGATCCAAGAACTTTTTTCAGGGCATGTGACTTTTCTGGAGTGAACCCCTATTACAATGAGGATGGTGACTACATAGGTCCAGTGAAGGGGAAGGGAAAAGCAAAAGTCGATGCGGTGAAAAAGCTAGTGATGGGGAGGAAGATAGCAACAATGAGAATGATCCATGAAATTCTTAAACTTTATTATGTTTCACTTGGTTTAGAAACTTAGATTGTGGTTTGAACTCTTTCATTATGTTTTGAACTCTTAGATTGTGGCCTGAGACTTGTTAAACTTATTTTAATTTTCAGTTTTAGTTGCTTTAGAAGTTATTATTTTGTTTATGCAGTTTTAGACAAAGTACTTGAGGCCGGCATGGTATGAAATCTATACCTTGCCGACCTAAATGTTAGTTGCACCTTTTAGGTACAAAGTACAACCCATTGAATGCTCAACGGCTAGAAATTTCAAAATCAAGATATTAGGTATGTTGTTATTATAAAAGCATTCCCAACTTCATCTTCAACCTTGCATAAAGAATGGAAGTTTCACCACCAAATATTTGTAGTCTTTGTACACTAAGTGGTCATTTTGCAAACGATTGTCCCTTTGAAGGAAGCAAATGCACTATTGAAGGTTGTAAGGGATTCTTATTTCTCATGAAAGCTGCAATAGGAGGTGTATATCAGCCGTATGCTTCAAAATGTACTTGTTGTGGGTTTTTCTATTGGATAGATGAGCGTGTAGCTCCGTATGAAGATGAAGTTGCTAAAATCAACCTTCTACCATGCACAGATCCATGTTGCGACGGTAAGATGAAGCTAATTACCTCTCCTAAGAAATTGTGTACCGGAAAAAGATACTATCTATGTCCCAAATGTGTTAGGGTAAAGTTTTTAACGTTTGTATGCTTTAATTAAGGTTTGTATCCTATATATAGTCGGCATTGTCCTAAATTAGAAGCATGTCGGTGCCATTATAGTCGGCATTATACTATATTAAAAGCTTTCCGACGGTAGTTCTGTCGGCATGGATATTATAATACACCTTACCGGCTTCATAGAAAATAACATTCATGAACAATTTTTGAGGGAGTTTCTTCGCCGGCATGGTTCTCCTCAATAATAATGCCGGCGCAATAAAAGCCGGCAACCTAGAAAAACCAGGAACCTGCCGGCTTAATAGAAAAAAACATCCAGGAACAATCTTTTTAAGGGAGTTCTAACCCGGCATGGTAAATTTCATAAACATTTCCGGCGTATAAAGCGCCGACAGATTGTCAAAAGCCGGACCTTACCGGCCATATCGTGCGACTTTTTCCAAGATCTTGTCATGCATTGCGGGTCGGTTGATTTAAATAATACCGTGCCGACCCTGGGAGAGCCGGCATGGTTTGGTAATAAATATGATTCCGACCAAATGAGAATACACCCAAAAAAACACATCCATTTCATTCATTTGTAGCACTCCAAAGTACATTACACAAAACACGCATGCGATTACAATAGTACTCGTACGAATGTTTTTTCTAGTACTCCATTGTACACTACACAAAAAGCTGCTTTATTCCCTAATCATAATCACTCCTCACTCAAATCTATTGGACGGAGTTCATTCAAACCTATTGAACCTCCTTTAGTCAAATCTATGGGACATTCCCTAGACTCATCTATAACATTCCAAAGGGCCATGTTGTCCTCATAAATTTTCATCCATTCCTTGCTCTTGTTGTTTGTGAACTTCTCCCACAAACTAAACCTATATAGAGGAGGTAATGGACATTCCTTATTGAGTTGTAGACCAATAAAATGATTTTTATCCACCAAAGCCATGACAATTCTTCTATGCTTGAGTTGGTCCACGCAAACCGCATGCTTTGGTGCAAATGCTATAGATAGTCCCTCACTAAAAAAATGTACCACGCAATTCCAAGTATCTGCCAATAGATGGCCACACTCCGGCATTCTCATCCAATGCTCCCATTTGATCGGTGCGTTTCCCTTCGGGCCTTTAACACTAGATAGCAAACCTTTGAAAGTTGCTTCTTTCTCCTCCATGGAACCTTCTAGAATTATTGAGATATGGAACTCCTTGTCGTTTTCTAGTCGAGCGGCCATCTTCTTTCTAATGTATTGGCATTGGGTGAGATTCTCTTCAACCGCTCCACTTAGATGTCCCAATTGTTGCGAGATAACGTGAAACCCACAATTTTCATCTTTCGGAACATTGTCGGTACCAATCACGAAATCTTGAATAATTGGAGGGAGTTGAGTGCGATACTTTTGCAACATTGGTTGTACTACCTTCTTTGAACGACCTTTTTTCTTCGCAACATCTCTTTGGCTTGCTTGGCTCTCAAGAGGTAGAGTTCCATTTGTATTCAACTTAGAGACGGTTGGTGTAGTTAAATCCTTCTTTGGCCGACCCTTTTTCTTTCCAACAAATTCCACGCTTGCTTGACTCTCAAGAGGTAGAGTGCCATTTTTATTCAAGTTAGAGACCGTTGGCGTAGTTGAATCCTTCCTTGGACGACCTCTTTTCTTTTTAGCGGGCTCCTCCTTGTATTGCACCTCGGTATAAACATGTCCGGATGGATCGCACTTTGTACTCAAATGCTCTTTAATGTTTTCCCTTTTGGATTGATCACTATTTCTACTTAAAAACTCTTTGATTTGTTCTCTTTCTTCCGCCCTCGTATTTTTTGTAGTTGGTCTACCATTAGGATCTTGTTTCTCCGGTTCTTCAAGTTCTTCCATAAAAGGGTAAACTATCGGCATCAACTTGTGCTTCATAGTTTGTTTGTCCAACCTATTCAACTTGGGGTACTTTTCGAGGATTATTCTCCCAAGTTCCATGTCGTCAAACTCTTCATCAGGATCTTCTCTTGGAGCCGGTTTGAAAGATAATTGCTTCCAATAGGGATCGATATCATCAAGAGGAATGGGAATTTTATACCTACCAAGCATATGACGACATGGAAGTCCGATAGCCTTCATTATCCTACACTTACAAGGAGTTCTCGGGTCATCATACTTTTTATACTTTTTAAACAATGCGAGATGTTTCATCATGAAACGTATTGCCCAATGCGAGACGTTTCTATGTATACCAACAAGCAACCAATCATCCTCCTTAAACTCCTTCAACTTCCAGAAGCTACTTTCTTGGAATTGTTTTTTTATCTTGTCGATATCATTATTAGTGTACTCATGGATAGCATGTTGGACCGTCACAATCCCATTTTGACTCGTGAAAATTATACCTTTTAGTCTCCCATGAGCTTGCTCTACCATACTTGTGGATTCAAGTTTGAAATGTTTATAGTCGTAAGTATAAGCATACACAAACCTCTCTTTGTGTGGCCTCAACCATTGTTTCTTGCAATATTCCACTACTTTGGGGTAATTAGTCCCCCAATCATCCTCGAAATCCTTCAAGTTTAACTCATATCTCCCCACACTCATCGACCAAACCACCTTATCCCACGCTTTCATGAATAACCCAAACTTAATCTCACCTTCTTTCAATTCTTCATCTTATTTCTCTTTCTCCTTCTCTCGCTCCTCTTTAGTTAGTTTGCTAAGACGTTCGTCTTCCTCTTTTTCACGTTTAGTTCCTTTCTTTGCTTTCGGTTTTTGGATATGACTTCTACAATTCTTTCTAAGATTACATTGTATATGCTAAGTGCAAAGGAAATTTTGTGCATTGGGAAAGACTATCCTCACGGCGTTCATTATTGCTTGCTCATTGTCGGTGACTATAACCCCCGGAGTTTCGTCTTCGTGGTAGAGAAGCTTCAAAGTTTCCAATGCCCAAATATAACTATCATCCTTCTCACGATCCATAAAACACCATGCATTTGTTGAACGATTGCTTATCCGAGGTTTGTCCTATAATGTTCAACAAATGCATGTTGTACCTATTCGTCTTATAAGTACAATCCATGAACAAAACTTGGTAAAAGCAACGCGCCAATTGAATCATATCGGGATGCGCAAGAAAAATACGATCCACCTTCCCCTCCGATGACTCATGGTGTCTCACCGTGTAGTTGTATTTGTGTATTAACCATTGTGATTCTTTCATCACCTTTCTTCCATCCCATTCAATTATTTTAATAGTTGCCTTGGCTGCATAAATTGTAGATAATGAAGAGAGGTTATGCGGGTCGTCCCTCTTGAACTTACTTAGGAGCTTACTTGGTTTAATTCCCCAACTTGTTCTTACTTGTTCGAACTCGTGCGGTTTCAACTTGGCAACTTGACAATGCCCAACAAGAGTTTCCGGATATTTATGGTTATGCCAACCAACATCAACTCTACTCATTCTCCACACGTTGTCGGTATCTTTGTTCCTCCCAAAAATAATCTTGAATGGGCATCCACACTTCTTTGACTTCGTCTTGTACACCCTAGTCGTCTTCTTATCATACACATAACCCTTTCTCTTGTGACTTTCCTCCGGCGATCCATAACACTCGCATACCATTTCAAAATGCGTAGATTTTTGTTGGGTGTTTTTCACTAGAATGCACATCTTCTCTTTGGCTTTCTCAACAATCCAATTGACCGCGTCGTCTTTTTTCCTTCCATTCCAAATCATTAGCATAATGTGAGGAAGTATCGGGACCCCTAATTTTCTGAGCTTGAGGCTGATCCTCCATAGGTACCAATGCCACAATCTACAAAACATCAAAAGTTTAGTTGATGTGTATTACCACGGTCGACATATAAAACAATGCCGGCTAGAAAAGACCGGAACGTAATAGAATATAAACATTGCCGACATGGAAACAGCCGGCAAGTTATAAAAACATGACAATGCCGGCGTAAGCATTTTCAAGTAAAGACTCCTGTGTTTCAAAAAATGAAAGTCGGCAAGGTTAAAAAATTTTACATTGCCGGCGTGGTACTGCTCATGAAAGTCGGGACGTTGTTCAAAGTAGAACCACGCCGGCTCTTATGGCCGGCATGATCGACAAGCGTCGACCTTGCCGACCCCTGCACACAATAATCGAAAAAAAAGAAGCAAAATCGATCATTTGCATGGAAAAATCACAATCTTCACCACGTAGGTTGTCTACCTGATTACTTGCAGCTCCATTCTCTTCTTCTTGCTCATTGGATTCTTCGTTTGGCTCAACATATTCATCACTTCCATACCCATCATGAGTTTGAGGAAAATAAAAGTGAGGGTCATGCATGTAATCCATTTGATCATGGTCTGGTAGATCATCATACAAGTACTCATATGCAGGAGGAAAGTTAGAAGACTCCCCCACTTCAAAATCAGGATTAGAATCACTCATCTCACTCATATCACAAATTTCACAAAAACCCTAACTTTTCCCCCCCAAAATCTCCTCTACTTCTTCATACTAATTCTCTCTCTAAATGATTTCTAAAACTCAACTTATAACTAAATCAACAAACTAATCTAACTAATTTAACTAATCTAATCATTTTAGTTAAATTAAAGTTAATCATTGTGGGGGCATTTTAGCCATTTACAAAAATATAGGTTAAGGGGTAGCTTGACTTTACTTCAAAATGACCCTATTTTGTCTTATTGGGTATACCCCAATTACTTTGGGTACACCCCAATCAAGCCAGGTTTTGAAATGTCTATATAAAGAGGCATGTAATACAATGAAGGGGATATTCTTTTCTCTCTCTTTCTCTCTCCTCTTGGGAATAAGGCATGTTGTGGCTAGGACTTGTAGAACCAAAATTCACCCCTCAACAGTTCTCATTTTCAGAACCGGTGTATATAGAGGTACAAGTACCGGTTCTGTTAAGATTCCCGACCAAACTGGTACCCAAAGAATCGATGTATATGAGCCATTGATAAAATCTATAGAAAAAAATATGGGCCATTGATTTTAGGTTAAGGATAAATCTCTTTCAAGACCTCATATATTTTCTTATCTCTTCTTATTCATCATCTCATCTTCTTCCTTACAGAGACGGAAACTCATCTCTTTTTCTTCTCTTTTCTACTTCGCTATACCTCGCCATACCACCACATTCTTCATCGTCACAGAGAGGGAAACCACCACCACGAATCCAAAATAGTCTCCATACAGTTCTCAATCATTTTCTTCTTCTTCTTTTATTTCTTTAGATCTTCTTCTGTAACTTTTTCTTTTTCTACATTTAATTCAGTTAAATGAGAATTGATTTTTTTTTTTGATGGATTTATGGATTGAAATTTCATATTGGTTCCAATCAGTTTATTGAATTGATTAGTTGATTGTTCAATCAGTTCTATTGATGAACACAATATTGATGAGATTAGGGTTAGTTAATTTATTCTATTTTATTTAGGAGGGAGGATCCATGGACACTCTTAGATGGACAAGGTCGGACAAGATTTGCGCCATTTTCTCTGGCAAACTCAAATTACAATGAATTTAAGTCTAATATTTTAATGATATGTTCCTATTATAAGACTTTATATTCCTACCAAAAATGAATGCAATTCGAGATAGCAAACCTGATCATCTACCGATCTTAATTTTAACAGTTAATTTTGAACGGCTGATATTCAAAGGGGTAGATGGTGGTTTTATACATCTCGAACTGTGCTCATTTTTTGTAGGAATGTAGAGTCTTATAAGAATAATATACCATCAAAATATTCGACTTAAATTCATTATCGTTTTGGTTTTGCGGAGAAAATAGCGTAAATCTTGTCCGACCTTGTCCATCTAAGAGTGTCCATAGATCCTACCTCTTTATTTAGTTTATGTTTGTTTGATGAACACAGTGTTGATGAGATTAGGGTTCATAGGATTCACAAGGAGGAATCAGATGGAGAAATTGGTGAAGAATAATTGAAGTTAGGGTTTAAATTTTTCAGATGGGAGAAAATTACTGAATTTCTGAGGAGTATCACTTTCAGACATACATACAGGGAAATAAATTTTTCAGCTGACCATTTTGTAAAGGAAGGAACTAAACTTGACATAGGAGTAATAATATTATATGAAGGCAGACCTGATTCTTGGAGAATAATGGAACAAGAGGATGCCCACTATTTCAGATTTTCTTGAACAACTTTTGTAAAAAATGATATTTTCTGTTTTGTTTTTTAGCTTTCTTTTTGTATTCATTTAGTTAGTCTTGGTCTGTCAAGACTAACATTACAACTTTGAGTTTCATCTTTGGTAATAAATTTTTTTATGATTGAAAAAAAAAAAGGTTAGGGTTTGAAGATTTGAAGCTCAACAGGTGTGGAAGAAGACGATGATTCAAAGAATTTGAATGATGAAATTTACAGGGTCCCGGTGATGAAAATGAAGACTGATTTTTTTTTTCAGGTCGAATAAGCTCAGAGAGTTGTGGAATCAAAATATCCATTTTACTAATAAGTTTGCTTAGTAATTATATTATGTAGAAATCTTTTTGGGGACTTTTGATCACGTAGAAATCTCAAGGACATGTCTGTAATTAGATCTCAAAAGGTGTTTGTTTCTCTTGTGGATTTATTTTTCCCAGAGTTTCTATCATTTTCTTGTATATCAAAATCACCGGTAAAAACTCGGTACCGGCTAGGACCGGACCTGTATCACCGATACAGGTACAACTCCAGGTACAAGTATAGGTACCGGTCCTCAAAATGAGGTACCGGTCAACTCCAGGTACATGTACCGGGTTCATAAGAAACCCGGACTGTACAGGCCCATGTGCAGCCCTAGTCATATTCACTATCTGGCAATTTCTAGGAACTTCAGTTCAATCAAGTTGGGTCGTTGTACACTGTCGATACTCTCTCAGTTTTAGCTTTTAGTTATACTGTATAGTGTAATAATCAACACCAAACTATATCACCTCTCATTTCAATCCAACATGTGTATATAGGAAATTTGCGGTCAGCTAAATCGAGACATCGTTTGTCATATTCAATTTCCAGGAATTTTTCAATTCAACCAAGTTTGGACATTCAACATCATCGATTGACTATCTCAATCTCAGCTTTTGGTTCGATTCTGTAATATCGATTAATTGTACGTATCATCTTCTAATTCAATTCAACATGTGCAAATATGCGTCTGACAAATTTGGATGGTACGTCAACTTCGTACTTTTCTCTAGTAGAGTCTCAAGTAAAGTGGAAATTTTAGTTGGATTAGGTGATGGCTCTGAAAATAGTCACAATCTGTGATTTGAATGATAGACAAGACGCAAAGATGTCTTGTTCAATACGGAAAACAATAACTTAAAAGAGAAAGCATGATGCATTGCCCAATCAAATGAATTTGCTAAAAAAAAAATACAGATAACCTTAGTTCTATTCTAAATTGTCAGATAACTGACATTAAACATTTCTGCGCTCCGTGTTCGCTTCTGAATTTACGCAAACATGAACATATGAATGCAAACTGTAAAAGTGTCAAAGCCTTATCCCAAAGGTGAAACCTGTTAAGGACTCAAGGACATGCAGCCCTCCTAGAATAAAGACTAACAAAGGAAAAATAAATAGAGAAAGAAACTATCTTTGAGCTCACCGTAGGCGTTCAATGTGAAGACTTTGTTTAGGAGCTCTCCTAAAAATCCCATATTGTGACTGTCGCTCTGGCTATAAAGATGTAGCTTGTTGGAGATCTGAAGATCCACCAGTAGTAACTCCACTTTCATCTTGCTAGCATGGGCTTACCTATCCCCGGTGGGCCGACAAGCAAAACTTCCTAGACTTGTGAACCGCTGAAATACTGATAAGCTATTCTTAAGAAAACAGAACTAGGAATTACTGGTTAATCCAGTTTTAGAAGAACCGCTTAGTGTGTGGTCCACTACTAAAACAAATTTAATCGCTGGTCCAAAAACATGTTTTTGGACCAGATTTTTTACTCGGTCGTCCAGAAAATGTGCGAGACGTTATGTTGCCTTTTCTTAAATGCCGAAAATCACCTTCTGTGTATAAATACCGATAAGGATGATATACTTTAGTTCTATTCGAACAAAGTTCTCGATTTCTTCTCTGATGATGGAGATTTCTCGATCTATTCTGTGTTGATGGCGAGTTTTGTTAGGTTTTTCAAATCGTTATAATGGTAAGCTAGGTTTTATCTCATCAAATCTGATTTTTTTGTTCTTAATTTCTATTTTATTTATGAGTTTTGATCGAATTGGATCTGTTTTTTTTTTCTTTCTTTTTGTGATTCATAGATTCATACCTTGTTTTAATTGAATTGGATCTACTTGTTTTAAATGAATTCGATACTGAAATCGATAAAAGGTTCTTCCATTGGAGTGATTGTAATGGACTCATTGGGTTCTCTAGGTTAGGAGGACTTGGCGGTAAGCAAAGAGTTTTGATCGAATTAGATCTGTTTTTTTTTCTTTCTTTTTAGATATGATAGTTAACTAAGATGCTTGTACACGTAATGATTCATATTGGTACAAATTGATCTTGACATTTTGTACTGTAGGGTAGATTTTTCCGTTTTAAGAGCATCTCATTTTGTATCATAGGCAATCATATCATTAGGGTTATGTTTACCTGAAATTGAGTTTCATAGCATTTTCGTTAATAGGAAAGTGGGGGTTTAGTTATTGAGTGGGCGTAAGTAATCTTCATGTTAAATGAAAGGATTTTTTGATGACCGGGCGGTGGTAGTGGTGCACGAAGCTTATATGACCGATAAATTCATACATCTTATTAACCTTTTGTGATTCTTCCGTAGAGCAGTCTTCGCAAAGATTCCGATTCGGATGGTGTTGCTTCTTTGTCATAGTTTTGATGCCAGTGAGTACTTGAGTAACCAAAGGGTATAACACTTTAAATTTGCATCCCTTAAAGCTTTAGGGAATAGGGAATGACATTCTTATCATTCTTTGCAGAAATTGCAAGTAATTCTACATAAAATCACTCAAAATCTACTAGGTTTTCATTCAGTACATATCTATACGTACTAGGTTTTCATTATGTACATATCGATATGTACTAGGTTTTCACTCAAGTAATTCTATACAAAATCACTCAAAATCTACTAGGTTTTCACTTAGTACATATCGATATGTACTAGGTTAGATATGATAGTCAACTAAGATGCTTGTACATGTAATGATTCATAATTATACATATTGTCATTTGGGCTTATTTCTGTTTTCTAATTTTTGGTTAGATATGATAGTTCACTAAGATACATACTATCATTACGTAATATTTGGTTAGATATGTACTAGGTTAGATATGATAGTTAACTAAGATGCTTGTACACGTAATGATTCATATTGATACATACTGTCATTTGGGATTATTTTGTTTTTCATATTATTATTTTGTTCCTCTGTGATGTTTAAATACCTAATATTGCATAATGGGGTCTGCAGGAGTTGGCACCATCAACTTGCTCATCAAACAAGGAGACAATATCAAATGCGTGGTATCTACTAAATTTCACTCGGTACATATAAATATGTATATGTACTAGGTTTTCACCCAGTACATATAAATATGTACTACTGCAGAGAAAACCCGAGGAGGCCAAGAAGTACAACTTGAGGAAGTTGACATATGATGATAAGAAGAAGAGCTATTCAATTCCCTCATTTACGTAAGACAAACAAACCACTACATATTGATATTATATCCAAACACCAATATATGGTAACCATCATATTGATTGGTATATCCGAACATTGCACATTGGTATGTACGTAGTTTTGCATACCACTATGTACAACTATTGATAGTATATTTAGCGTATCTAACACTACATATTGATAGTATATCTAACACTACATATTGGTATGTTCATCTAACTGTCTTCCCCTTTGCTGTTGGTGAAGGAGTAGCAGCTTTCATGACAAATTGCTTTCTTCCCCTTTGCTATTGGTGAAGGATTAGCTGCTGCTTTTTTTTTTTTTTTTTTTTGGTGCATTAAAAGTGTAAGTGATTTTGTGGAATATTACATATATGTACAATATGAAAATATGTGGTGTCTACCGATATGTACTTAGGGGTATTCAACAATGTTCAGCAAGTATCTAGAAATATTCAACATATTGATATGTTAATTATATTAAACAAAAAGTACATATTGGTATGTAGTCTAAGTATTATTTGAATACACTGCATAACAATTTGAATACACTACATATCATTGTAGTGGTTGAATATCATTTGAATACACTACATATCAGTATCTCAATATCATTTGAATACACTACATATCATTTGAATACACTATCAACAGTACATATTTGTATGTTTACAGCAAAAACCAGAAACCAGAGACAGATGTTTTATTGATGTTTTAAGCATGTGGTTTTTGGTTTGATTTTGCTTTTAGTGGTGTTGATTGAGAAAGAAGGAAAAGTTTTCGTCTGTATATGAAAACAATGAAGATTTTTGTCTGAATAATAAAGAAGAAGAACGAGTATAACCGTCCATACGTGAGTGGTGAGGGTAGTCATGTAATCTTACCTTTTTCAAATGTTTTTTGGACCTCCGGGTAACTTTGTTTTGGCGCTGGACTACAGGATAAACCTATACGGGTTTCCTGGATGAATCAGCAAAGTTCTCAAAACAGAACTTAATGACTGGATAGAACTTGGATTCAATGGGGAAAGCTTCAATAGAGTCCACTGCACGCAACACAAATATAATTCATAATACTACCAAAGTTGAGGGAATTCTCCACATTTTTTTTACAATGCTGCTCAACGTAAACGGGAAGCAACAGTCTCGGCATTATAATCATATATTGTCTTGTCTGTAACATTCTCGGAAATTTAGCTTGCAACTCTCTCAACATACATTTTGTTTTAAATATTAGCCTTGGTTACCCTAGCATTTTTAGGGGCGACCCCAAAAGAATTAGGGGCGACTCAAAAGACAAAATAGGTTGAAAATACTTATATGCCCCTTCATAATCGGTAGTTTAGGTTTTTTTTAGCTACCGATTGCAAAATCTCGTTTTTGGGGAAACTCTATATTCGGTAGTTATATGAACTATTTTGACTACCGATTATAGGCTCAACCAAATCAGAAAAATAGAGGATTTTTGCAAAATCTCATTTTGGGGAAACTCTATATTTGGAAGTCAAGATACCTTCATTTACCACCGATTATAGGCTCAACCAATGCAGTTGAAAAAGCTCGGTGCGGGCATGGACGTGGTATGAATACAATGCTGGTACGCTATGCAGTTGAAAAAGCTCGGTTCGACCTGATTTCAGTCTGTTTTTTTCTACGAGAAAATTGAATTTCAGTCCGTTTTTGCAAAATCTGATTTTGTGGCTACTCTATATTCGGTAGTTATATGAACTATCTTGACTACCGAATATGGTTGGATATTTGCAAAGAGAATCACTGTATAATCGGAAGTCATGATAACTCTTCCTTTCTTACCGATTATAGGCTCAACCAAAATTCCAAAAAAAAAAAGGATTTTTGCAAAATCTCATTTTGGGGCTACTATATATTCAATAGTTATATGAACTATCTTGACTACCGATTATGGTAGGATATTTGCAAAGAGAGCCACTGTACAATCGGAAGTCATGATAACTCTTCCTTTCTTACCGATTATAGGCTCAACCAAAATTCTAAAAAAAAAAGGATTTTTGCAAAATCTCATTTTGGGGCTACTCTATATTCGGTAGTTATATGAACTATCTTGACTACCGATTATGGTAGGATATTTGCAAAGAGAGCCACTGTATAATCGGAAGTCATAATAACTCTTCCTTTCTTACCGATTATAGGCTCAACCAAAATTCCAAAAAAAAAGGATTTTTGCAAAATCTCATTTTGGGGCTACTCTATATTCGGGAGTTAAATAACCTAAATTCCCTACCGATTATGGTAGCATTTTTGCCAAAGGTCTACTTTAATCGGGAGTCAAGATAACTTTATTTACTACCGATTATAGGATAGTCAAAATTCAAAAGATAAAGGATTTTATTTTGGGATACTTTATATTCGGAAGTTATACAAACTAAATTTACTCCCGATTGTTGATTAACTACCGATTGTATAGTTATCTACCGATTGTAAAGGGTAGTTTGTCCACCGATTATGAAATAACCTACCGATTGTGAAATAACCTACCGATTATGACATTTTTTGTCGTTTTGTGTTGCCCCTAATTCTTTTGTCGTTTTGTGAAATAACCTACCGATTGTAAATGTCATAATGTCATTTTTTGTCGATTATGACATTTTTTGTCGTTTTGTAAAATAACAGCGATGTCTCTCTCGCTTTAGAAGAAGAAGAAGGGTAATTTTGCCAACTTCCTTAGAATAAAAGATAATATATTGGGTCAAATATCCAAATTGGATATTAAAAAAGTATCTTGGAGATATTTGGCTATTTGAAACGTTGCCATATTTTACTTGTCTTTTACACCCCAAGAATTCAAATTTAGGGCCTATTAACCAAAAAACTGTAATTCTTTTGGGTTCGCCCCTAAAGACCCCAGGTTAGTTACACGTTGAGTTTAGCTATATTGTAAACTTCAGACCGATAACCATACACACTAATGTCTATGCTTGGAACAACTCTAATTAAAAATTTACAAGTGTCCAGGTGGAAAGTCCATCCAGTGTGAAATCCAAATTTACTAAAATTAATGTATGTCATTCGCTCATTTAATTGTGTGTGTTTAGATTGCCCTTTTCTTGTCAGTGTGAAGTACGTACAATGAACCTTGGGTAGGTGATCGTTAAATGAGCTCGTAGGTCATCACTTCTTGATGGGTTCGAATATGGTGAATATTGTTGATGATTTTCGCATTTTACAAAAATCGCACCTACAGAGTTTATGGCAGGACTGGTTTTAGAGACTTTCAAACCATGCATATGACTTTTATTCTCGGTACTTAAAATAGATTTGGAGAGTGCATCTATACAAATTATGAATACATAAGGAGGCAGGAGATCACCCTGTGTCAGACCTCTAGAGGGGTGGTAGATGTCTCTAGGAGAGCCATTTAGTAAAATAGATCATATTAGAGTCGACACACGACTGCCCATTTGTTAGTTCTAAATCCAAGTTGCTTGAAACAATTATTCAGAAAGAACAAAGTCCGTTCTATCCTATAAAAGGCCTTTCACATGTAAAGTTTGACTGTCATGAAGCCTTGTTCAGATTTAATTTTTTTTTCATAGTATTACTATTTCATGAGAAATAACAATATAGTCAGACATTGGTTTGTATTTAACAAAAAAAAAAAAACTTATAATCTTGTCCAGCTAAGGTTTTTATATTTTTTGAGATTATTTTATGTGAAGTCATAGGCCGATAGGATCAAATTCTGCAGTATTTTTGGGACAAGTTACTCCGGAAATCAAGGACATAAAGGTGTGGTCGTTTTCTTTAAGCATGTATTAATTTAAAGAGAAAGAAAGGTTGTACCATATTGATTGTGTCAGAATTAACTGCCTCCCAATCTTCTTGTAAAATCCATGAGGAAACCCATCAAGACCGGGAGAGGTCCATGGTTTCATGAGAAAAACAACATCCTTTATTTTTTTTTTGTTCTGGGGAAATTCTCACAAGATTTTAATTGTCAGTATTAGTAATACATCTGAGAATGCAGTCTATAAAAAGTTCCAATTACTCGGAGTATGTTAAACTTGTCTTACATGTTTTTTATGTTTAAAAACATGGGCTCCTAGTTATCCTCGCACTTTTAGGGGCGACCCCGAAAGAATTAGGGCGACTTTTTTATTCCCAACCCATATACACCGTTAAGGGATGTCCAAAAACGCGGAGAATACGTTAATGCCCTTACACAATCGAAAGCTATTTTGTGCCCGATTGTTATACCGAAATCGGAAGCTTAGTAACTATATTATACTACCGATTATTATCGATTTTGTGCCAAACTCACATCTGGCTTCTATAACAATCGGAAGGGAAATAACCTCACGCGACTACCGATTGTTAAAGTATAGAAATAAGAAATCTTTTGAATTTTGCATTGGTGAAATTTGGGGCTCCTATATAATCGGACGAATAAAAAAATGTCTAAGCTACCGATTTTGGGATTCCCATAATCGGATTGTAAAAGTAACAATGCCTACCGATTATGGTAGATTTCAAATTTCATACAATGAAGGATTTTCGAAAAAACTCATTTTGGGGCAACCTATAATCGGGAGGTTGGGTAACCTATTTGGCTTCCGATTATGGCTAAATCCAAATCACGAACCACATGGTTATGGTCGGCTCTGCACCCCTAAGAACCTAGGGAATTTGGCCAATGCTCAATTTGGGGCTTCCAATAATCGGTAGATAATTAGGTGGTATTACCTACCGATTAACAACCGTTTGACAGATAAAACCAAAGTCGACCTAAATTCAAATTCATTTCATTTTCTTTTCAACTTCAACTTCAACTCCACTTCTCCTCTTTCCTTCCGATTGCAGAGAGGAAAACTCTCCCCTCTCCTCGCTATACATCGTTCATCGTCGAATCGAATCATCGTCGATTATTCTCTATAAAGATGAAAGAAACGGAACGTAAGAAAGCTCGAACCAAAAACGTAGTGCGCGGTGAGATCCGAATATTGGATTGCATGCCCGTAATAAAGAGGTTTTAACTCACGAACCCGAAGAACACGAAGACGATGAAGTAGGCGTACCGATAGCCAAACTCGTGCAACTTCAAATGGCGCCGATTAGGTAAGATTCTACCATTAATTTGGTTTATATTGCTTCAATTGGACGAATCCATGTTTATTTATTTTAGGGTTTTCGGTTATTACCCAGAATCGGTAGGTTAGGTATTGTTATAAACTTCCGATTGTGGTCGAACTCTTCATTTCACGAGAAAATTTGTCATATTCGGGTGGTAAAAATTTAGGTATCCTACCGATTATATAACGTTTTTCATTACTTAGGCCTAAATCGATCATAATCGGAAGCTAATTGTGATTTTTCCTTCCGAATATACTAGGGAAGAACAAGTATTAGAGACGCAATAATCGGGTGATATATTACGTAATTTCTTTCCGATTGTTTAGGCTACCAACTTGATTAGTTTCGGACACAAAGTGACGCATATTCGGTAGACATTAGTTTTGTGAGGCTTCCGATTGTGTGGCATTCGGTAGGTGGACTTTTTATGCCTTTCGACTATTTGTATTCTGAGGGTTATGTTGAACTTTAGCTTCCGATTATTGTGTGTAGATAAACATATTCGAACACCAAAAATTTTATTTTGTTTCCGATTATACGTATTCGGTAGCTTTAGGTGAACCGATACTTACGATTGAGAGTAATCGGAGGCAATTTGTTAAATCAACCAACCGAATATTTAGTTTCATAACCTCGTTGTACTTTTTTTTTTTGTTTAGGGATAAAGTAGGTAAAAACATCCAAGATGCAATTGTCTCGGCTAGTGCAAGGAAGGATAGGCGTCGTAACCCGATGTGCCTAGTGCAAGGAGATCTAGGATCGCTAACGCCGCTTCAAGTGCTCAAGTTGGAACTCAACAAGCAAGCCAAGAAGTTGTTCAACCTAGTGCCCCTCAATCAGAACCGGTTCAATCAGGTGTTCAACCAAGTGCCTCTCAATCACAACCAATACAAGAAGGTGTTCAACCAAGTGCCTCTCAATCACAACCAATCCAAGAAGGTGTTCAACCAAGTGCTCCACCATCACAACCGGGAAATTTAACTAGAAGCACCAAGAAGTAGGACAAGCGTAAAAAGAGAAATCCTCCTCGAAAGAAAGCGAAACACCTTGTCCGAGATGAATCAGAAGGTGAAGGATATTCGAAGGGAAGGTGTAATCCTTGGGCTGCCTGGGAGGATGGAGGACAATTGTTATTTGGATACAAAGAATCCTGGCCAGAGAAATATATGAAACTGAGGTAATGATCGTATCCATTTTATTAACTTATTATGTTTTTCTCCGTAATACTTTTAAGGGTTGTAGTTTTAGGTTATTCTAATTTTATTTTTTAACTTGTCATGTGTTTAATAGTATCATTCCGATGCGGTTCGTTTACTCAAAGCGACCGCCGCACCAACAAAAATGCTAGATTGGCCTTTGGAGGATGAATGTGAAAGGTTCAAGACCATTATTGCGAATTCCAGGGTTGGCCAATGCTGTGGAGAACTCAATGTTGGAACATGACCGGGTGGCTATATCGGCGTTTGTGGAGAGACTTTATCCCGAGACCGACACCTTCCATATGCTCGTTTGGGAGATGACGATAACCCCAGAGATGATGTTGAGCAGATTCTTAAACTCCCCGTCCATGGCAAGGTGTTAGGGCCGAGTTCACTAAAAGAGTTGGAATGGAGGAATATTTATGATCTGACTAAGAAGTGTTTGGGTTGGGATGAAGAAACATCAACAACTGAGTTCAAAAGATGCATGAAGTATAGAACTAGACAGTTCAACATGGGTACTCTGATGGATATGTTCAAGGGCACCAAGGATAAAGAAGAGAAAGGAACTTTAACGGACGAGCAAGTCAACCACGCGCCACCGATGCGTGTCGTAGGTGCAATCAAATTAATTAATACTTTACTACCTAATTAACTAGTAATATAGGGTAGTCAAGGTCGATCCCACGAGGAGCACGAGATTCTAGTTGTAAAAGTTGTCACTAAAAGGGGGTGTAAAAAGCAAAAAGAAAATAAACAAAACAATTGAAAGATAAAGTTTAAAGCAATAAGAGAGACAAGATCAAGGAATCCTTCTTCGTTACGAAACAATGAATCAAGTTATGTTCTCTTCTACTTGTTATTAGTCACAAATTATCACCAACCGTAGGTAAAGCAGCTAGCTCAGTGCTAAACCCCTAAATCCCTTGTATCACCGGACACGGAAGTTCTCGCCTACCAGATTCTAATCACCAAGCCACCTAGAATTAGCTCAACCTAGATGTAACTTGGCTCATGCATTAAGTTTTATGAATTTCTTAGGTTGATATTAGTAGTTAGACTCTTAGCTCAAGGTCCACTTGCTAACGTTGTTTCTACACACAATTGCTCCACGGAATCCCTCCGCAAGGTCTCGTGTTTGCTACTTATGTAAAGAGTCAAGAAACGATTACTTATCTCCTAACTTCCACTAGCTTTAGATCAAATTAACAAATCAATTTAGCATGCATTCTAAACAATCTATCAATCAATCATGAATGTCTTTAAGATCATTCCTATTAGTAAAAACAAACGATAATTATGTGAAAAACTTCAAGATAGAATTTGAAAACAAAAACTCAAATCATATTAAGAACTAGGAATTCATCCTCAATCAATAAAATTAACTACTCATGTTAAAAGAGTTCACACAAAGAATAAGAAAAGAAAAGAATTGTGTGTGTAGAGATGTGTGTAGAAGTTGTAGAAAACTTCTCTATTTATAGGCTTCAATATTCTCCAAATCTTCTAAGGAGTAGAATCCTTTTCCTTTTGCAATTCAATTTCCAATTCCAAGCTTTTCTCAACTCTTCCACCTTCTCTTTCCAAATTTGAGTCCAATTCTCCATCCAATTCCAAGCCCAAGTCTTCACACCCATGAGAGAAGTCCATAGAAAATTAAGGAATTTTTGCTCGTGGAAACTCGGGATTGTGGGCGGAATTTGCCCGGAAAAACGCCATGGCCGCTCTGAAAATTTTCGTCCGTCGGGAGAATATTCGACGGAATATTCCGTCAGTCCTCCGTTAGGACTAACGGTCAAACGGGTCAACCGTCACCAACCGTTAGTCATTGGTCAAAGTCTAGGTCATGAGTCGAACCGAGTCAAGCATTGAGTCCAAATTAACTGGCTGACTCGGCTAAGTTGCCATGGCATAAGCATTGCTCTGGCCAGAGCTGTGTTGTTGCACAATGATTGTGCTTCAGCCATGTTGGCTGATCAGAGCCACCACATGTTACATAACTCTCAGCTGCAAAACATCTTCCTGCCCTGTCCTCATTTGAATTCAAAACAACACCAACCCATTTATCCCTGCAACTCATCAGTGCCAAACCTCCCAAGCTCTGTCAGCTCTTAGCTCAGCTGCAATTCAAGACCAAACCTGGCAGCAACACAACGTTCACTGAATCCACTGTGACAATGTCTCAAACTCAGTTCCACCTTCACTGCCATACCTCCCAAGCTCTGTGTCGACAAACCCTAAATGCAACATACTGCTTCTATCATCTTGCCAGTAGCCCATCATATTCACTAGTAATAAAGACAAGTACCAACAAGCATTCGTGCGGACTCAACCCATTTCGGTTCACTTGTACCTAACATACATCTCATTGCCAGTCTCTTCTTAGATAGCGCCACCAGTTCAATGTCCTCTTCACTGCTTGTAACCACCATCAGTCCACGGCAAATAAGCAATAACACCTCAGTTAAGCTACAACAGTCCCCAACACATCCGAGAGCTTTCCATCTCTTTATCACTCGAGACCACATCGTGCTGCACCCTCCAGCTCTACACAACCGCCATCTCCCTGTGCAACAACTGCACTCATCCATTGTGCACACAATTCACAACTCAACGGTAATGCCAAGCTCAGGCCATTCATCCAATCTCTTAGCCACAACATCTTTGCACTCTAAAGACCCTGGTTCAATGCAATCATCCGGCTCTTCATATGCAATACCCAGTAAAGAGAACACCACCATCACAACCATCATACCATTCCATTCCATTCATTGCCAGCATCTCAGGCTCATCCCTGCTCCAGCTTATAGATTCCAGTTCAAACCCTTCTTGCCAATTTCTCTCATTCCCTATACACTTCAATATTGTAGCTTACTCCACCGCAAACCAATTGCACCTGTACTCTCTTAGAGATTCTCACATAACGGCCATTCTGCAAAACCCTAACCTCACTTTCTGCTATTACCCCTTCTTTACTTGTCTGTGTTCTTCCCAAATCTGCCATTTGCTTCATCATCTGAACCCATGAATGTCACCATCACAATGAAACCCTAACCTCAATTTCACCATCTATTTCATGTTTCTTCATCAAAAACCCATTCAATCGCTTCCATTTTCTTCCCCATTTCCTTTAGCAAATTCACCACCAACACCAGCTTGTAGTTCTTCTCGCTTCACAAACCCCATCTCTATGTTCTTCAGTTCATGGCCATCTCCCTGTAAATCTTGATTCAATCTCTCGGTTACAACAATGGCTGACCATCGATCTCCTCTCGATTAACAAAGAAACCCTAATTCGAACTCGGATTCCATTCAATAAATAAAGACAGTGATGTCTCAATATCGACAAATCCCATCACCGAACTCAAACTCAAATTCCTCCTCTCTGAGCTCGATCTCTCTGTGTTAAATTCCAGAATGAAATGAAAAATGTGAGAGACGAGTTCTCTCGATTAGGGTTGGGGCGATAAGGATGTGTACACCCCGCGAGATAGGACACGATAATTACACCCACTAGTAGGTGATAAGGGACACCCCGATAACAACCCCCTTAGCCTTGATCGGGGCCTGGTTTTAGTACTCCCCCAATTGGGTTGCCCCTTAACCTCAACTGGGCTCCATATATCAATCGCCTGTAAATTGACCTTTTTGCCCTTTTGGCTCAAATTGGGTAATTTCTTCTTCTTTTCCTCCGTGTGACTCCAAAGTAGCTACAAAACTCAAAACAAGCGTAAAATACATAATTTACAAGAAAAATAGCAAAGAAAGCATAAACTACTAGATAGTAAATTAGGTGTATTCTATACCTATCAAATTCCCCCACACTTAGACTTTGCTAGTCCTCGAGCAAATCAAACTAAAAACTCACAACTTCAAAGCGTTCTAGCGTCACAAGCATCCAAAGAGTTATGAGGACATAGAGTTTCTGCATACTAGTAATAAGAAGTTAGAAATACTAAAGAACATATTCTCATTCTTAAATGTTGAGTGAGAAATAACCACACCATAATGAGAGAATGCGTGTTTGAGAAACGATCAATAAGCATTTCGCCGACTTCCGCCTCACCATATAGGATTTTATGATAATTGCACTCAAGAAGACAAGACTTTTTATGGTTCTCACATGTGTGCAGTAGGAATGAAGAGAGAATTCTGCGACACGTTGAATGGTGGGAAGGACAACTTCCGAAATATTTTTAAAAACCCACATCTTTTAATATTTTGAAAAACCATTTTTCTGACGATCTCTAAGAAAGGAAATCAACCATATTACCGAGGATGATATTACTTACTCACCTTCACATCCGATCGCCAATTATGATAACACCACTCTCACGGCATCCAATAGAAACGTCTTCCGCTCCTTATCTTGATCTTCATGGTCCTCGTCTTCGGTTTCAACTATTGATGATAAACCCTTGAATTTCATAAATCCTTAACAATTTATAACTCTTTACCTTGAAATCCTTGTCGCTTGAAACTTTCTTATAGATTTTCCTTCCCCACGGCTCATTAAATAAGAATAAGAACAAATATTTCTCTTGTTTTTCTCTCTTCTTTTTTTTTTTTTTTTTTTTTTTTTTTTTTTTTTTTTTTGATTAACAAGAGAAATTAAATACAAAATAAACCATGGCCATGGAAGAAGTATTTTACCACTTGATTCTTCACAACTTGTATCGTCTTGAAATCATAAACTTCAAAAATTCTCACCTTTTGATTTTCTTCGCTTTCATGAATAAGTCTTCATACTTGAATATAAAATTACCTCATTGTATTGTAAGTCCTCAACTTATATGTAAAAATCCGCACTTTGTATGTTGCTTTACTTGTATTTGAAATTTGCTCTTTTTCTCGTTCCGTTGCTTATAAACCTTAAACTTTTCCAACTTTCCTTGTAGATTTTGATGTCGCTCCTTGTTGATGATGAATGTGTTTCTATGGATCCGTTGTTGTCGAGAGAGAGAATGGTGCTAACTGCAAATCGAACTACAAGAAGGAAGCTTTCATCCATGGACGTCACCCTCATGATTGACAAAATTAGCACTCAAGAGATCAAAGAGTAGTGCTTCTATTGGTGGGAGGTTGGGTAGCTCACCATTCTACCCGGAATTAACGTATGGTGACACACACTCAAAAGAAGCTCTTTAGTAGATAGAAAATTTCTGGTCGGTGCCTCACATGATATGAATACGGGTAGTCTCCACTAATGATTGATCAGCAACTCTAATAACGCACTTCTCCCTGCACCAAATTCGCATCACCGGCATGATTAAATCCATTATTTAACACTCAAACAAACAAGAAATCCGAATGTAGTTCTCTAACATTTCCAAGTTCAATTATGTCGGTCAAAATCTACATGTAAACATACCTAGAAATATGCTAGTGACTCTAAAATCTTTAAAAATTGGAGTTTTTAAGTAAAACTTTTTTTTTTATTTATTTTTTTTTTAATTTTTTTGTAATTTTTGTTTTAAAAACATGCTTAACCACTCCCCCACACTTAAACTTTACATTGTCCTCAATGTAATTGAATCCTCCTAGTAAAGTCAAGGTGGGAAATTTTAACATAATAAGGAACAAGAAAAAGAAATAACAAAAAGCAAAAAGATAAGAAATACAAAACCTATGGGTTGCCTCCCATTAAGCGCTTGTTTTAAAGTCGACGGCCCGACTTGGCTCTTGCAAGATTCATTCCCCATACACTAACAATCGGAAAATTTGAGGATCCACCCATAATACCTGTTTTGCACACATAACTCCATACAAATGTTAGCACAAGAAAATAATAGTGAAATTATCGCTCGATAGAAATTTCCCCCACACTTATTCTCGTCCACACTCGGAAGTGTATAAAGAACATAGAATTCGGGAACTTCCATGTATTCCTCTTGGCAAACCTGCATAGTGTTAGAATCAAGTGTTTCCAATGGTGGATATCTAGAAACAAAATCATCCAAAAATACTTTCGAAGCACATACATTCAAACCAATAAGAGGTAAAGGAGAAGAATCAATATGCAAAGGATTAGACAAACCTTGCACAATTTCTTGTATTATAGAATCCTCTTCATCCTTAAGTGAATCACTTACCTCTTGTATATCGTGGTCCTCTATTAAACCTTGCAACCATTCCTCGTCGTTTTCTACCTTAACCATAGTCTCGGCATCATTAAAATCATTCGCAAGTTCAATTGGGTCTTCCACAAAATCAATGAATGTGGTTTCATCCTCTATAATCATCTCTTCAACATTCTCATCATCGGAATCGGGCCATTCACTAAAATGATTTTCATCGGTATAGATTGTAAAATCTTCTTGTGCGGGTGTTACACCGTTTACAACAATAAGTAAGTCACACCCAATCTCCTCCTTTTGAATAGGTGAAGGATCGTTATTATGATCCGGAGTTGGAATAACTTCCTCATTGTTGCAACGTTCATACACTTCCGCGGACTCCCATCTTTCCCTAAGAAATTTTTTCCAAGCAATAAATGCATCTTCCTCAAGCTCTACCTCTTGAATAGGTAATTGATCATTATTAAGATCAAGGCTCGAGTAAGCTACACTATCGTCATCAAAAGTATCCAAAGGTTGGTCTTTTTCAACACAATCATCTTCATTTTCGGACTCACCATAATAAGAATCTTCATCGGTTTCATAACCTTTATCCCGACGTCGTTTAAGTTCCATATGAATAGTCCTACTAATTTCTGCGACAAGCTCTTCCGAGTCTCCATCATCCTCCAATTTGTATAATTTCTGTGCAAGTTTCCTGACGTTCACACGCTTACCCTTTGTTTATAGAGTTTATAGACTGTATCTCCTCTTTTGGAAAAAGTGAAGGAAAAACACGATGAAGATGAGTATATTCCAAATTCTCTGTCTGCACATTACTAGAAAACAAATTGTTAGATGCATAACTATCCTTCCATCCGTGTGTTTGTCCACTTACATACCCGTCATAAGGTTGTTGATATGTATGAGAATATCCATAAGGTTCTGTAGGAAATTTATCATAGCCAAAATATTGGTTTTGATTGTATCCTAAGGATGGTTGGAAGTTGTCATTATGTTGAGGTTGAAAACCGTATTGATTGTTGTAATATGCTTGCTCTTGTCCACCGTACATGGAAAACCGGCACCTGAAATAAGATTCAAAAACCAAGTTAGATACGGAATAGAATCCAACAAAGCAAGAATAAAGCAAAAAGAAAAATAAAAACAACTAAAATCATCCGCTGCTCCCGGCAACGGCGCCAAAATTTGATGCGTGTCGTAGGTGCAATCAAATTAATTAATACTTTACTACCTAATTAACTAGTAATATAGGGTAGTCAAGGTCGATCCCACGAGGAGCACGAGATTCTAGTTGTAAAAGTTGTCACTAAAGGGGGTGTAAAAAGCAAAAAGAAAATAAACAAAACAATTGAAAGATAAAGTTTAAAGCAATAAGAGAGACAAGATCAAGGAATCCTTCTTCGTTACGAAACAATGAATCAAGTTATGTTCTCTTCTACTTGTTATTAGTCACAAATTATCACCAACCGTAGGTAAAGCAAGCTAGCTCGGTGCTAAACCCCTAAATCCCTTGTATCACAGGACACGGAAGTTCTCGCCTACCGATTCTAATCACCAAGCCACCTAGAATTAGCTCAACCTAGATGTAACTTGGCTCATGCATTAAGTTTTATGAATTTCTTAGGTTGATATTAGTAGTTAGACTCTTAGCTCAAGGTCCACTTGCTAACGTTGTTTCTACACACAATTGCTCCACGGAATCCCTCCGCAAGGTCTCGTGTTTGCTACTTATGTAAAGAGTCAAGAAACGATTACTTATCTCCTAACTTCCACTAGCTTTAGATCAAATTAACAAATCAATTTAGCATGCATTTTAAACAATCTATCAATCAATCATGAATGTCTTTAAGATCATTCCTATTAGTAAAAACAAACGATAATTATGTGAAAAACTTCAAGATAGAATTTGAAAACAAAAACTCAAATCATATTAAGAACTAGGAATTCATCCTCAATCAATAAAATTAACTACTCATGTTAAAAGAGTTCACACAAAGAATAAGAAAAGAAAAGAATTGTGTGTGTAGAGATGTGTGTAGAAGTTGTAGAAAACGTCTCTATTTATAGGCTTCAATATTCTCCAAATCTTCTAAGGAGTAGAATCCTTTTCCTTTTGCAATTCAATTTCCAATTCCAAGCTTTTCTCAACTCTTCCACCTTCTCTTTCCAAATTTGAGTCCAATTCTCCATCCAATTCCAAGCCCAAGTCTTCACACCCATGAGAGAAGTCCATAGAAAATTCGGAATTTTTGCTCACGGAAAACCGGGATTGTATTAGGAATTTGGCCGAAAACGTTTACGGCCGCCTGAAAATTTCTGTCCGTCGGGAGAATATTCGACGGAATATTCCGTCAGTCCTCCGTTAGGACTAACGGTCAAAAGGGTCAACCGTCAGTCAACCGTTAGTCAACAGGGTCAAAGTCTAGGTCATGAGTCGAGGCGAAGTCGGCATTGAGTCCGACTAATCGGTGACTCGGCTGGTTGCCATGGCATAAGCATTGCTGGCGTAGCTGTGTTGTTGCACAATGATTGTGCTTGACCCATGTTGGTGATCGAGCCACCACATGTTACATAACTCTCGGTGCAAAACATCTTCCCCT
Source organism: Papaver armeniacum (assembly GCA_023531295.1). NCBI lineage: Eukaryota > Viridiplantae > Streptophyta > Magnoliopsida > Ranunculales > Papaveraceae > Papaver > Papaver armeniacum. Next base: position 26,736 of record JAJJWW010014912.1, read on the forward strand.
TTTTGTCCTCATTTGAATTCAAAACAACACCAACCCATTTATCCCCTCGCAACTCATCGATTGCCAAACCTCCCAAGCTCTGTCGACTCTTAGCTCAATTTGCAATTCAAGACCAAACCTGGCAGCAACACAACGTTCACTGAATCCACTGTGACAATGTCTCAAACTCAGTTCCACCTTCACTGCCATACCTCCCAAGCTCTGTGTCGACAAACCCTAAATGCAACATACTGCTTCTATCATCTTGCCGTAGCCCATCATATTCACTAGTACCAAGACAAGTACAGACAGTGCAAGCGAGACTCAACCCATTTGAGTTCACTTGTACCTAACATACATCTCATTGCCAGTCTCTTCTCGAGATAGCGCCACCGATTCAATGTCCTCTTCTTTGTAACCACCATCGGTCCACGGCAAATAAGCAATAGCACCTCGGTTAAGCTACAACAGTCCCCAACACATCCGAGAGCTTTCCATCTCTTTATCGGCTCGAGACCACGTGTTGTACCCTCCAGACTCTACACAACCGCCATCTCCCTCTGTGCAACAACCGCACTCATCCATTGTGCACACAATTCACAACTCAACGGTAATGCCAAGCTCGGGCCATTCATCCAATCTCTTAGCCACAACATCTTTGCACTCTAAAGACCACAGTTCAATGCAATCATCCGGCTCTTCATATGCAATACCCACCAAAGAGAACACCACCATCACAACCATCATACCATTCCATTCCATTCATTGCCGCGCATCTCGGGCTCATCCACCACTCCAGTTATAGATTTCAGTTCAAACCCTTCTTGCCAATTTCTCTCATTCCCTATACACTTCAATATTGTAGCTTACTCCACCGCAAACCAATTGCACTCTGTACTCTCTTAGAGATTCTCACATAACGGCCATTCGCAAAACCCTAACCTCACTTTCTCTGCTATTACCCCTTCTTTACTTGTCTGTGTTCTTCCCAAATCTGCCATTTGCTTCATCATCTGAACCCATGAATGTCACCATCACAATGAAACCCTAACCTCAATTTCACCATCTATTTCATGTTTCTTCATCAAAAACCCATTCAATCGCTTCCATTTTCTTCCCCATTTCCTTTAGCAAATTCACCACCAACACCAGCTTGTAGTTCTTCTCGCTTCACAAACCCCATCTCTATGTTCTTCAGTTCATGGCCATCTCCCTGTAAATCTTGATTCAATCTCTCGGTTCTCAACAACAGCAGCCATCGATCTCCTCTCGATTAACGGCCAAACCCTAATTCGAACTCGAGGATTCCATTCAATAGCAGCAGAGTGATGTCTCAATATCGACAAATCCCATCACCGAACTCAAACTCAAATTCCTCCTCTCTGAGCTCGATCTCTCTGTGTTAAATTCCAGAATGAAATGAAAAATGTGAGAGACGAGTTCTCTCGATTAGGGTTGGGGCGATAAGGATGTGTACTCCCCACATATAGGACTCCGATAATTACACCCACTAGTAGGTGATAAGGGACACCACGATAACAACCCCCTTAGCCTTGATGGGCCTGGTTTTAGTACTCCCCCAATTGGGTTGCCCCTTAACCTCAATGGGCTCCATATATCAATCGCCCGTAAATTGACCTTTTTGCCCTTTTGGCTCAAATTGGGTAATTTCTTCTTCTTTTCCTCCGTGTGACTCCAAAGTAGCTACAAAACTCAAAACAAGCGTAAAATACATAATTTACAAGAAAAATAGCAAAGAAAGCATAAACTACTAGATAGTAAATTAGGTGTATTCTATACCTATCAGCCACCGCATATCTCCTATGTGTATTGGGATGTGTCATTTTCCCCAATACCGGTGCAATCCTGTCGACGCCAACCTTTTACAACTTCTCGGATCCTCTCGATAAAGTGCATGAGTACTCTTGGGGCACGGCATGCCTTGCGTGGTTGATGGAAGAGTTGAGAAAAGCGTCGAGGCTTGGAATTATCAAGTGGTAGGGAACGTGAGTCTCACTACGGGTATTGTTTATTAACTCCACATACTTGGTTATTTTTTTATTTTTTTTTATGCTATTGAAGAATCAATTTCCTAATACTTGCAAAAATGACATTATAGACTTGGATCTACGACCACTTCCCTATATTGGCCTTGGCCATTGAAAACCCGGCGTGGGAGAAAGGTGACCCTATAGGAAGAAAGTACGTCTTCGATGACAACCATTCTAGGACGAAGGAGTATCAGCTGATTCGTTTGAGGGAGATTTTGGACTCACTTAATGCCCAAAGACGTATGCTTTGATCCATACAAGGAATACCGAGCTCTTTGGACATATCGCGGGTCGGTCCGATTTGGCACTTTATTTTGGACCGTTGTGGCACCCCACGGGATATGTGATGCACAATGCCTCAAGGGTGATGCGACAACACAGTTTTGTACAAGTTATACCAAAGGAGGAAATCCATGGCAATTTCACTTTGGATCTGGAGCAATGCGAGGTCGATAAAGATTCTATCACGGTGGTTCACAAGGGTCCGCCATCCTGTAAATTCCTTTGGGATAGAAGGGCGCATTACTTGATCAACCAAGGAAGGGCAGCCAACCAAGGTTTTGAAAATGCTCCCAACTATATGGATTGGTACCGCAATGTTTCTCATATTCGTAATCCAGTGATCTTAAAGCAAAGCTTGACTTCGTACAAGAGTATCCTCAAAGAGAAGCTGCGGGTTTTGATAGATTGGTACGTATTGTTTTGTTAATTTAGTTTAATATTATGGGTCAAAATAGAGTAATAACCGTTTGATGGTATGCTATGTTTTAAAACAGTGAACAGTTCAAGCGTTTGTCGAAATGGTGCAATCGATTGTATAAAGTCCGGAGAGCCTGTTTCAATTGAGAAGATAAAAAAGCACCAACAGTTGATTGATAACGTTGACAATGAGGAGTATGCATCTCGGTTCGGGAAAAATTGCAAAAGAAACCTACAACCAAGGTGAACAAAAGAACTCGGGCTTCATCAAGCACTCAAGTTGATGAAACCCATGATGATCTTTGGTCCAAGTCGTAGAGCTGGTAAAGGTCGCAAAATCAAAGAAAAAAGGAACAAGTAAACTTTCGATGTTGTAAACTCTCGATGTTTTTCGTTAACTTTATGGATAACTTTGTTTATGTTGGATTATGTCGGATTATGTCGTTTTCAAAGTTTGTGTCGGAATATTAGTTGTTACGTTATGTTTATGGATTAAGAATAGTTATTTTACACATTTTATGCATTTAAAGTGTTGAATTTTGAAACACAATCGGAAGATAAGTTTATATATTAACCTACCGATTTTGGGGATGTTCCATTTTTTAGTCAGAATCGGTAGGGTTATACGTTATTAACCTACCGATTCTGGGATTTTGCAAAATATTTTCTCGAGAATCGGAGGATTGCTAATATACTTTTCTCTCCGATTATCATGTAAAGAAAACTTGTCTTACGTATCCAAACAACACCACAATCGGAAGGAAAATGTGCACCTTCACTTCAGAATAACAATAATCGGTAGATTTATTTGTAATGTTCCTTCCGACCGTTATATGTAAAAAAATTTGTTCTCGTAACCAAACAACACCATAATCGGAAATTAATTGAGCACCTTGACCACCGAATATTTTTAATTGGAGGTTTGTGGTTTTGCTAATTTCCGATTATTCTACCAAAAAACAACTATGGTTTCTGTAACCAAACAACACCGTAATCGGAAGTTAACTTTTCACCTTGACGTCCGAATATAGTTAATCGTAGGTTTAGTTTTTGTTGGTGTTCGATTATTTTGTGTGAAATAACCAATGTTTCCGGAACCAAATAACACCATAATCTAACGAAAGTTGACACATAATATAAGAATACGTTAATCGGTAGTTTGTTTAACAAAATAAGCTTTCGTTTATGTATAATCGGAAAGAATTTGTATTAATAACCCTCCGATTACATCCATTACATAAAGTTCAAACGAACTTAACCTTACAATTTCGTCAAAAGCACCTAAATCCATATTCCTAATTGACCATAAAAGTATTAAAAAAGATCATAACGTCCAAACACCACAGAAATTGTCCCTCTTGATCTTGTAACATCCTTCATGTTCAAATCGTTTCCGTAGAGGTCCATATACCGACGGAGTAACAAGTTAGTACTAACTTGTTAAAGATCATCAGCAAGATTTCTCGAAATTACGAATGAGTAACAAGTTAGTACTAACTTATGTTAATGTGAGTCGGAGTTATAAAGATACTTACTCGTTTTTCATACGTCCACCAAGAAAAAGCGTCCCTAACAAATTGTTATTCATCTTCAAGTTTGTCAATCTCCTTGTCGACCGCATCCTTTCTCATCTTAATGTCATTGGACGATCTTCGAATTCGATTACCATCTAACGCCTCAAATACCATTAGAATACGGTTCCATAACTGCTATTGGGATTCCCGTTTGTGGAGCTTGTGAACACGATCATGAGCGATTACCACAACCCACGCTCTATAAATAGCACAATCTTCTTCTTCGGCAAAAGCAATATCCATGTTTTTGGTTTTCAAAATTAGAACTCAAGAGAGGAAAGAGTTTGGTGCAATTCGGTTGATAGATATGAGTTTCTTTATATAGGTTTAGGGTCCAACGACTCTTTTTCTTTTTCCCAAAAACTACAACGGCTATTTCTTAAAGTTGGTTTAAACTGCAACGGCTAATTTGACGTAGCTGATATCTTGGAAAACCAATAATCGGTAGGTATGTAAGTTAGTATATCTCCCGATTACGGTAGCTTTCAAAATTTTCAAAAAAATGATTTTTGAAAAAACTCATTTTGGGGCAACCAATAATCGGTAGGTTTGGTAACCTATTATACTTCCGATTATGGTTGCATCCAAATCACGAACCACATGGTCATGCACGGCTATGTGCACTCAAAACCTATGGAATTTGGCAAGGGCTCGATCCGGGGCTCCTTACAATCGGTAGGTTATTAAGTTGAGTAGACTAACGATTATAGTAGATTTCAAAATTCATCAAATGAAGGATTTTAGAAAAAACTAAATTTGGGGCAACCTATAATCGTAGGTTGTGGAACCTATTTGGCTTACGATTATGGTTACATCCAAATCACGAACCACATGGTTATGCATGGCCCTGTACCCTCGGAACCAATGGAATTTGGCAAGGGTTCGATCCGGGGCTCCTTATAATCGGTAGGTTGTTGAGTTGGATAGACTACCGATTATGGTATATTTCAAAATTCATCACATGAAGGATTTTAGAAAAAACTCATTTTGGGGCGACCCATAATCGGATGGTTGGGTAATATATTTAACTCCGATTAACGCTGCATCCAAAGCGCGAACCAAGTGGTTACGGCTGGCTGTGTACCCTCACATCCTATGAAATATGGCAAAGGTTGGATCTGGGGCTCGTTATAATCGGTGGGTTATATAATTATATACCCTACCGATTATGGCAGATTTCAAAATTCATCACCTGAAGGATTTTAGAAAAAACTCATTTTGGGGCAACCTATAATCGGTAGTTTATGTAACATATTAGGCTTACGATTATGGCTACATCCACAGCTCAAGCCAAGCGGTTATGGTTGGCCCTGCACCCCTCAAAACCTATGAAATTTGGCCATGGTTGAATACGGGGCTCCTTATAATCGGTAGTCTTACGAGTTGGATAAGCTACCGATTATAAAAGGGATTATTAGCCGAAGTATCTACACAATAATCAGTAGGTATAGTTTCATTTTAACCTACCGATTGTATGTTTACCTACCGATTATGGTGTTGGCTACCGATTATATAAGGGCATATTGGCCATTTCGAAAAATCGAAGATAAGGGGTAGCTTAGATTTACGTTTGGGTGACCTTTTTGTCTTTTAGTGTCGCCCCTAATTCTTTCGGGGTCGCCCCTAAAAATGCAAGGCTAGTTATCTCTAACAGTCTCCTAACAGTTAGGATCTAAAAACCAACACTTATTAAATTTTTTATGTTTCTTGGCATGTCAAGAATCCCCAAAAGTGTTTAAAAGAGCGGAACTATGATCACTTTCTATAAGAGCAAAATGATATAGGGAAGAGTTTTTGGCTTTAAAATTGTCTTGTTGATTTATTGATCTTTTATTTTTCCTAGTTTCTTTAAACTCCTCATTATCTGCCTGATTGATTGAGTTATCACGTTGCTTGGATGTTCTTCGTTCCCTATCTTAATCTCCTGGTCATCGTATGTTTTTATCTCTATGCAATACTGCTCAACTCGTCTCTTTGGTCATACGTTGGATCATCATTTCTTCAGCAACGATTGGACATGGTTCTTTATTATGATCCACGATGTAATATTTGATCACATAAAATATGACATTGTTTTCCCAGTGATATAAACTTCACCAAGTATACCTCTATCTTTCATATTCCACCAATCTCCTTTTTGTTAGAGCATTGCTCGGTCGAACTCACAAGTGTTGCTATATCAAGCTTTTTGTCAAATTTAATTGTCAAAACTATATCTTGATTTCTAGTTTACAATTAGTTAAGTGTCGGCCTAGGATAGTGGAGTTGAGAAATGAGCCAGTCATCATTTGCGTTCTACCGTTTGAAGGCGAAGATCAATCGAAGCTTTTGGAGAACTTCATTATCAAAAGGTAAGTGAAGACTGAACCACCTATTTCTCAAGTTATATTCACTTTTATATCTTGAGACGATTGTCACATAACTAATTAGACTAGCTTGCATAGACAAGAATTTCGAGTCGAGAACTAATTATTCAGTTTACAAGTTTCTAGAAATATAATGACTAAGCTTAATGAACATTTGTTCATACTTGATCAAATTTGGTGGAGAACAATTTATTGTTCGGAACCAAATCATGATTCAAGTTCATCATTCGAAAATAGCCTGGAACAGTGTTATGTATCATTGTTATTTAATTTATTCAGGAATGTTTCGAATTAATTTAGGGAAATATAGAATTACTATATTCGGAATATAATGACTAATCTTAATGAGCATTGTTCATACTTGATCAAATTCGGTGGAGAACAATTTATTGTTCGGAACCACATCATGATTCAAGTTCATCATTCGAAAATAGCCTGGAACAGTGTTATGTATCATTGTTATTTAATTTATTCATGAATGTTTCGAATTAATTTAGACAAATATAGAATTACTATATTCGGAATACAAGACAGTGTTATCAGTCTTACAAACTAAGAAAACGGTTATATGTATGAAGCTGTATTACATGTTCGTACACGTAGCGGAGTAGCTACATATCGACTTTCAGATTTGTGTGATATGCATATTCGTATGTACATCAAAGGAGAATCTGTTTGTTTCGTGATCCGGATAAGTATGTATATTCATATACAAACAATTGTGGAACTTTGGTAAAGCAACCGGGTTAAAATAATCAAACCGGTATGCGAACAAAAACAGTTATATATTCTAGAACTAGTTTAATAACCAAACCGGTACTTAAGCTGAATGTTCTGTGAACTTCGGAAATGACAAAGTTCTAAGAGTTTGCAAACCGGTACATGAACTAAAAGTTATGTAGACTTCGAAACTTTGAGTTGGCTCAAATTATGCAAACCGGTACATGAACTGAAAAGTTCTGTAGAGTTCAGAACTTGGTAATTACATAAGTATGCAAACCGGTTCATGAACTGAAAAGTACTGTTGACTCCGGAACTCGATAATTGCATATGAGTTTGCAAACCAGTTTGCATACTGTGACACAGACGATTCACGAACGATTCAAGTAATTGTACCTTGTACATTTACAAACTGTATATGTCGATCATGATTCAATTGCGATTCCATAGAGTAATTTGCATTTGATCTTTTCTCTAACTAACACTAGACTCAATTGATCACATGATTGTGATTCAATATTAATATCTTGGTGAAGATGTGATTGTTAAGCTTTTAAGTTCAAATCGGCTAGTTTCGGCTAACCATGTTGAACATAGTCTTTATACAAGGTTCGGTTACATTTTACCTAACGATAGTGTACATATTGTATATGTGATTAAGATTCAAAGATTTCATATATCGGTGGATATTGTTTGCTTGGTTCCAAAGCTATGTTAGCTTAAACCTGAAGAAACCTAGGCTTTGAAAGGGGAACTCTTGGAAAATTGGATCTTTGAATCCCAACACTACTTTTTGGTGTGTCCTAGTTGTATCTAGAGTCATCCTCTCCAGAAACCCTTTTAGGGTTTAAAGACTATAAATACTTCATAGGGATTCATGAAGCGAGGTCTGATTATCTTTTATCTTGATAACTGGAGTATCCTGATCTTGATTGTTTGTAGAGCTTGCACCAACAATCAAGATAGATAATAATCAACAAAGTCTCTTCGTCTCATACTTTGTTGATTCCACAAGTTTTATACTTATGAGGTGAATAATAATCTAGGCTGCATTTCAGGTTGCATAAGTCCGTATATTGAGGATAATCATACTTTTTTCTAAGTTGTTATCAATTTCCATCACCTGGATCTATCGTTTGATTTGATCATCCGTTTAGGTCGTAAATCGGGAAATCAAATATAGGCTTAATCTCTAGGAGGCAGCTTTGGTTTAAAGTCTTCAATTGAGGTTGAAACAACTCTTAGTTGTGGGTGACATCGGCTAAGGGAATCAATTGCGCAGTCTTGCAATATTCAAGAGGCGTAAGGAGCACGACTGTACCTTAATCGGTGGATTTCCTTTTTGGGATCAACTACATTCCAGATCGAAGTTAATTGGTAGTAGGCTAATGTCTGTAGCGGTTTAATACATTGTGGTGTTCAATGTGGACTAGGTCCCAAGGTTTTTCTAGCATTTGCAGTTTCCTCGTTAACAAAACTTCTGGTGTCTGTGTTATTTCTTTTTCCGCATTATATTGTTTATCTTTATAATTGAAATATCACAGGTTGTGCGTTGATCAATCACAGTAGCTAGGTACAACCTTGTTAGTACGAAAAGACTTGATTGATCCTTGGACGTTGGTCTTTGGTACCGTCCAAGAATTGTCTTTGTAGTTAGGTTCACATATTCAATTTTGTAAACATTCTAACAACAAAGAGAGAGAGAGAGAGAGAGAGAGAGATAACTCTAGGAACTTTCCTTATTGATTTTTTACTCTCGGATTTGTTCAGAGTTTATCCATATAGATTGCCTAAGAAAAAGTTGGTGGTGTATCTTGGTACCCCATGCGATTTCACTTTTATTAAAGGCTGAAAAGTTCCATTTTTTACTTTTGCAATAACAACGCTTCCGAATTTGGGTTTGTAGTTTTTGGGATCAATAGAAATTTTATTTCCTAGATCTACAAAAACTTCATCCACAACAACTACAAACTAATAATCAAGGGGAAGAATCTTAAACTTTATATTCCATTTGTGGTGAGTAAATTTCCAATCCTCATTGGAAATTTTTGTATTATATTTTTTCAAAGGAAGCAAACAAACTTTTATATTCCATGAAGATTTCTAAATAATTTCATCTTGATCTTTCGCGAAGATAAGTTTTCTTACAAAAAAATTCCCACCCACATCCTTGATTTTATTATTCTTCTCTTATTTTTACCATAGGAGGTTTATCTCCTATTTCGCATCCTTAGTGTCAATAATTCAACAGATAAACTTTTCGATGGAACAATTCAACTCAGTTTTTAACAACAATTCGATTCAGGTGTACACATAACTTCCGCGAGGAAAATGGATGTGATGACCTCTTAGCGAAACATCGCGCGCTGTCAACTAGCAATATCTAGTGGGATATCCCACTTAAGTTTATTTGGAGAAGACTAGGGGAAGACGTTTTAGGTCTTATATTATATCATTTTAGGTTTCAAAACTCCCCGGAGGTTTTGGTTAATGGCCCCCTCTTTATATTTTCCATTATATTTCTTCTTTCATTTCTAATAAATATCTCCAGTTGCAGGAGATTTGGGTTAAAAAAACTAGTAAGACAAGTGAACCATTGAATCAACAACCTTACAAATATACTTATTGATTATCTCTGTACTACTAGCTTTCTCCATTGGATTAGTAATACCCAAAACTTGGTTGGTTGAACCAGAAGCCATGCAATAAGGCTTTGGAAAGGTAGTATTTGGATGATGATCATAAGTATTAACATTAGAGTTATGGTTGAGATATTTATTATGAATTTAAATATGACAATTACCAAAAGTTATTGAAAAGAAGAGGAAAATAAAAATTCTAAAAATAACTAGAGTAATTGAGGAAGGGTTATTTCTTTGTTTGAATTGATAAAAAGTGAATGATCTGAATCGGTTAAACGCATTCAGTATCCAAAACTTGATCAAGAACATGACAAAGAAAATCAAACTTCGACATACTCTTATAAAGCCTTCAAGGTGTTCATGGGATGCGATACTATATGATACAACAACATTACCACTAGGGAAGTAAACAAAAATCTTACATCGTCCAATACCGCCGCATGCTCCCCATGATAATTAATAGGACCTACAAAATGAAAGGATTTTTTAATTAAAATATACTTTTAACTTTTGAGATGTCATCATAATCCTCGGAAAAACTTTCCCAATTCTGATAATTTCATCAAGTTGTCTATATATTTTGTACTCGTTTGCTCAGGCAAACAAAAAATCCGATACTCTCTAGGACATTGATTTGCCGGATACATCGTTTTCCTAAAAGATTGTGTTAGTTAGGCATTCTAATGGTAACATAATAAAGTACTTCATGACTGATTTTCCCCTTGAAATATCTTCTACTAGTTATAGATGTTCATTCAAAACCAGCACTGATCATACACGGCAGTGCAGTGCGACGCTCTATTAGATGAAACCCAAAGAATATTTATAAAGGTTTGGTATGACAAGTCAATAAATACAACTAGCAAGTCTCCCGATACGTGAAATAATTCACTTGTAAAGCCAATGAAAATGATTAAAAAGAAAGGATCGTTTATCAAAATAATAAAGCATACACATGATATATTATGCGGGTCAAGATGATCACTGGAGAGCATCTTCAGCCTCTTTCCCAACACCAAAACCAACCTCAACTGCTTCTTATTGAGGAGCGGCACCAACTCCATGGTTCTCCGCTTTTTCATTAGCAGGTTGTTGACTAGTAACGACTATAGGGTTTGCAGAGTAATAATGATGTTTTGTAGACTTTCTTGCAAAAAAAAAAAAAAAAAAAAAAAAAAAAAAAAAAAAAAAAAAAAAAAAAAAAAAGAACGAAACAAAAACAGATGAGTCATATGAGTAAGATCGGGTATAGATCTGAAAAGAGAGAGTGATATTAAGAGAGATTTAGTTAGAAATTGAACTTACTCCTTGATTTTCCTCCTCCATTAGATGGAGAAGGGTTATTGATCGACGTTGCTAAACATATAAAATTAGACGTATTTACCAGAAACGGGGAATTATAAGACTAGAAAGAGAAAAGAAGAAAAAACTAGGGTCTTTGTTCCAAATGATGAAAAATGATGTGCTTAAATTTTAGTATATATAAGCGAAATTTATTATGGCTTGCTTTTAACTTTTACACCTATGAATATTTCCAAATGCATATCTTTTTGTATTTAAATATTTTTTTACGATTTAAAACACGGTATCATAAAAGTATTCATGGATGGATAAACTCGGTAACATATTCATGTTATGTTAATATTTTTTTACTTTGTGAAATAATAAAATATGTGTCATATGCTAAAAGAACAATGTCTCCGCACTGATCCTCTAGATGTACAGCCTCTCCGCACCAAACTTCCACCGCGGATTAATCCACCTGTGCCTAATTTAGGTAAGTCGACTAAAACTCTGTCTTCTAAGAGAAAAGCTGCGGAAATAGAATCTTCGGGAGATGTAGTTCCTCCTAAGAAGAAGGAAGTGGATTCTGCGGAAGGTACTACTGGAGAGGCTTTCGAGGATGACTCTGCTGTTACTTTTCGACCTTTACCTTTGGGTAATAAAAGTTTACTTTTAGGCATATTGATCTTGAAGCTTTCAAACTAAGCACGGTCTTGCACTTCCAAGTGCGTTTTATGCCCCCGATAAAGATATAACTTATGAGATGGTTACCAATTATCGGTATGATGCCTTTCATTCTTGTGAGTAGTAGGTGCTTGAGGCTGGTTTGATGCTGCCATTGTATAGAGCCGGTGATGATTTCTACTACTAGGGTCTTGTCTAACCGCATTACGCCAAGAAAAGTCATAATCGTGGGGTGCAACAGATTGTGAGGGAACTATCTTCGCCATCTCCGAGAATGCTATCTTCGTAGCAAGGGGCGGGACGATGATGACTTTCATGCCCCTAAACTAGAGGAGGAGAAAGGGTGGTATACTCCTGAAAATTTCAACAAATCCTTCGGAGATTATGTTAATAAGATTACTCGTAAGCCAGTGGTCCGTGAGTCTGCATGGAACATCGTTTACAGCAAGGGGGAAATTCGCCTTTTGAGTGAAGTGAGTGATTCCAAGATGGCTAGGGTTCACAGTGTTGAAGGTCTTCATATTCCGCTGATGAGAGGATTAAGCGTGATCACGATTATGAGTGGTCGCCACTGTTCTTGAAGTCGTTGGTCCGTGGGCCTATGGTTGGGTCCCTGGACCTCATGGTTGGCACCCTGATACTTCAGTCCTCATCGCGAAGCTTCTCCCGCTCGTTATGCTCATTATTGCCCCTGGCAAATGAGCTTTGCAGGTATGGACTTTGCTTATAATCGCGATAAGTTGATGACGCGGAAGACGAGGATATCTACGATGCTAACCTTCTCATGAGAATATTAATGTTACTAAGGTGTGTTGTTTGTTTTCTACATATATATGCCCCTTCGTTTTCTTAAATAATGTTGATTATGCCAAGGAAAGGAGATGCTAATGGCTCTTTTATTATTATGTGTTGTAGGTGCGTAGGAATAAGAAAATTAATCCCAGCCCAATCGAATTCTCCCACCGAGGGTTCTTCACACTTCGAGGATGTGAATAGTCCCGTGGGTGGTGATGAGGATGTTTAGATAGGGAAGAGCGAATTGAGACTTCTCGCTTTGTTCAAGAAGGTGATGGTGATCGGGCCTTTGGTGGTGGTGAAGGTGATCAGGCCACTAGTAGTGGTGGTGGTGCTCCGTCTGGTTGGTGGTGGTGGAGATCCGGCCCTTTGGTGGTGGTGAAGGTGATCCCAGCCACCGGTGGTGGAGGTGGTGAT
>JAJJWW010014913.1:0-21949 GCA_023531295.1 Papaver armeniacum
ACGTAGTCGATGTGTTTTACACCCAAAAGAATATCAGATACCCCACGTGTAAACCTTTTGCAAAGGAAAAGGCTATCTGGTATTTCATTAAAAAGAAAAAACTTCTATCCTTATCTCCCCACCACACCACCAACACCACCTTGGAACCTTTAGTTTCTTAGTCGTTCTCTTCTATCGATCCCCACGCCACCGTACTGATTTTTTAGTCATTGTCTTCTCCTGAGAAACACTATTTCCTTACCTTATATACTAATTTCAGTATTATCATAACCTTGAGCAATGCCGTAGTACTATCTCATAAGTACTGAATTGGGAAGAAGCAGTTGATCTCAAGCTCTACGGGGGTTTCAGTTTTAGTCGTTGATCCGAACTAAATCCTATATGAATGTGTGCTAAAAAGGTTGATCAATATGGGTTCAAATCTGATTATAAGTATGGGTTTTGAGGATATCTAAGATCTGGGTAATTAATTCTTAAGTTTTTGATTCCATTGTTAAAAGAGAAGATTAAGACAACAATTGTTGCAACAACACAATATCAAAAATAGTTGATTAAGAAAGTATAAAGAAGAAAGTATTGTATAAATAGGTGATGGGGCTGGTGATGAAAGAGGTGATGGTGTAGGTGGTGCTATCCATAGAGGTGGTGGCGTTGTGTGCTATAGTGGCGGTACGGTGGTGGTTATGTTGTGGTTGTGATGGTTAGGGTGATGTGGCATAGGTTTGTTATTGTGGATCTGTGATGGCGGTGGTGGTGGAGGTGGTTGCAATGATTATGTTGGTGCTTGTGATGTCATCGGTGGTGTTAGTGGGGATGGAAATCCTTATCCAACGAACTATATCAAATCTACACATGGAAATCATATTCAAAATCCATATTAGATGAGCGGCTTACATTGAATTCCGTGTTTTTATGTCATCTGATCGAACAGACCATATTGAAATTTCACACGGAAAATTACAATCTTTTTACAAAATTTGCAATTTGTGTTAGGGTCCATTTGACAAAAAAATTGGTCATAAAAGGGACTCCCTCCCTTTGGACCCTCCGGTCGGTCAGCCCAATTAAGCCTTCCTAAATTGGGGCCTAGGTATATTAATTGGGGCCTATCGAAATTTTATTTCCACCACAAACAATGATAAGGGGTGTCTAAATTTATTGAAACTTCCAAAATTACCCTCAAAAAAATATTAATATTACTAAATTACCCATCAACTCTTAATAATAAACCTAAACTAAAATCAGTTATCACTTCAATCTCCTAAACCGATTCTTGTCTTCTTCTTATCCCTTTTTTTTCATTTTTTTGAAACCAAAGCATCGTGGATTATCGACGATCCAAATACGATTAATCGTTTTCTTCTTCTATAAAATGTCGAAACCATCAAGATACACACAAGAAACTATTATCACTTATCCTAGTGACTGTAACCCCGGAATTGTTAAAGCAATTGGAAACAAACCGAAGAAGAAAATGGCTGCTCGAGAAGAAGCATCTCTAATCGAACAACAACAGGAGGAAATGGGTCGAATCAGGTACTTTTCTATGAACCCAATCCTGTGAACTAGGTTTTAGTAACATGCAATCGCTTAGAAATCGAATTTTTTGAAATCAAAACATTTGCTTGTTCACAGATTCGGATTACGTTAATGTCTAAGTAACCCGATTTATTTTAGAAACGGGTTATGTTCTTAAACTTATAGACCGATTGTTCTGCATGTAAATTAGAATCGGAAGACATTAATGTATAGATAGTCCGATTATTGTAGCCATTGTTTCTGTAACTAATTTTTGTTAGAATCGGATTACATATGTGTTCACAAAAACCGATTATGTAGCCTTAAAATTCTTATATGCTTAGTCAATAATCGGACTTTATATGTATATCGATAAAACTGATTGTTGGTTTTATAGTTAGAATCGGGTTACATTAGCACTTGAAAAATCCGATTAATTATTGTTAGAATCAGATTAAATGAGCAGTTTAGTAAACCGATTGTGTATTTGTTATGTTCTGAATCGATTTTTATATGTATATCGAGTAAACCGATTGTGTACCTTGACTTAAAAAAAATGCATTGGATTCCATTGTTGTTTACTGCTTAACTCCGTATTTTACAGGCCAAACAAGGGTAACCAACGAAAGCAAGCCGAAAAGAAATATAAGAGGAAACATGACCTTGCTTCTCCTAAGCCTTTGGCACCTCGTCGAAAAGACGGTCAAAATTTGAATGCTTCGCACCAAAGGGCCACGGGTAGTAAAGACAAAGGGATCAGCATCAATGGCCCACCACCTCAAGCGGAGCAACCAACACACGAAGAATCTGATTCCGATACACCTACTGAACAAGAAGCTGGTGAAGAAGAAAGTTATGAGGAAGTTAATGAGGAAGAAATTGGTGGAAAGGAAGGTGGTGAAGAAGAAAGTAATGAGAGTGAAAGTGATGAAGAAGAAGGTGAGGATGTAAGTGATGAAGAGATAGGAGAAGTTCAAGAACAAGTGCAAGAACAAGTCTAAGGAGGAGAAGTTCAATAACAAGTCCAAGGAGGAGACGCTGAAAACCAAGATAAGACAGATGGTAAGAAGAAGAAGAAAGGGGACCACATGCCATACCCACTGAAGATGTTTTCTCGCGGCCTTAAGGATCCCATTCACGGGTTACCCGGTGATGGAGGACAGATGTTATGGGAGTACAAAGATAGTTGGGCCGTCGTCGTTTGCCATACAATAGTAAGTACCTAAACCTTATGCTATGTAACATAAAAATTATTATTCGTGTAGTGTTTTGAATGTTGTCCATCGGGTTTGTTTTGTTTTATAGGATCACAAGGATGCCGTTCGTCTTATGAAGCCAGGAACGTCAGTGAGTATGATGAGGCAATGGCCACTGCAAGCAATAGAATCAACCGTTGGAGAAGTTCCCGAAGTAATCGATCTAGTCAATTCAACGGGTTTGATGCCCGCGGTCGAGAATTTGGACCTTGGTTACGACAAACCTCTTTGTTCCGCCTTTGCCGAGAGATATTACGGGGAATAGATATATATAAACACTGATTGTTGAAATCGGTTTATGTGGGTATTGATTAAACTCCGATTTTGGGTTTACAAATGCAACCCATAATCTTCATTCGGAATAAACCCAACCCAGAATCGGTTTACAAATGCACTAACATCAACCGATTCTGGATCGAATATTTTGGAAAAAATAATTAAATTTTTACAAGTGTTGATTATGCATTAATCATAGTTAATTTCATGATTAACTTGATTAAACAATATTTAATTATCCGAATTACCACTAATTTAAGAAGATCATATTAGGTATTAACATATATATTGGATAAGGGGTTTCTAAGAGTTGTTACTCAATGACCCTATTTTGTCATGTAGTTATAGGCCCCAATTAATCTATCTAGGCCCCAATTTAGGAAGGCAATTAAGATGTCTATTTTATTTAAGATTAATTTATTTCTCCCTTTTTCAATTAAACATCGAGACATGAAAGGGTATACCTAATTTACCTATTTTTATTTTGATTTTAATACTTTTCTCTCTTTTGGATTGATATGCTTATTTGTCTTCTTTTGAGAATTGATCTAATCTGCTATCTAATGCTGATGAATGTTGTTGTGTAACATGCCTGCATCGGTCTATGTGTCGTCGTATAATTCAAATACCCTACCTATGTTTGCTATTCTGATTGTTGTTTTCATTTTTTTTATCAAAAATAAAATAAAATCCGTGAGCGCAAACTGTCTGCAGAAGAAGAAGCGTTTCTTCTGTGGAAGAAAACGCAGTGCGGTTCTGACGTTCCAGCTCCAGTCCGGTTCGGGCGATCCCGTCCAGTCCAGTTCCGCCGATCCCGTCCAGTCATGTTCCGGCGATCCCGTCCGGTCCGTTCCAACCAGGCCCAACTCGGTCCGTTCCAACCTGGCCCAACTCGGTTCGTTCCTGTCATGTGCTGTCCTGGCCAGCTGCAGCTCGGTTCTGGGATATGCATGACCAAGGCCGTTCCGGTTCTGTATACATATAGCGGGAACCAAAGCCCGAGGTATGTACTAAAACGTGGTTTTTTTTTAACATGACTTGCTAGGCCTATTTATCTGTTTTTAGGACATGCCTAGTTTTGTTTGTTTTCGTCTTAAGATAAGTCCATATGATATAAACGGTCAATTTAAATTTTTTTTATTTATCTCAATCATTAAGAATTTTGGTCTTAATGCTATTTGTTCTCTTGAATATGATATTGGTTATAGTTGAGTAGTTGAATGGTGTATTTTGTTTAATTGGTTGTACCAACTCAATTCCGATGTATTTATTTTGGGTTTAAAAGTACTTGAGCACCATTATTGTGTACTTGATATTTTCTTACCAAATTTGAAATGACCGTGGGATGCAATCCACTCACTCACAAAAGATACTCTTTAGTAGATTACTAAAGATTCGGTATTTTCAAAAGATACGTTGCAAATAAAATCACATGTATTCCAAATTTTGTGGAAGAACTCACAAAAGATGATACGAGTCAGAAAATTTATATTTCTCTACTTCATCCATGATACTAACGAGCTAGTATATGTTGAAATATGACAATAAGAGAACTATCTTTAGTAATCTACTCAACCTAAAGTAATTAATTGACATGTGTAGTGAGATTCTCTTGGCCTATTGAGATAAAGAAATTTCTCAAATTAAGCTAAATATAGTAAAATTGAAAATGGAAATAACCCCAAAGTAATAAGGGTTAAACGTAATGACTCATGTAAAGCATGTGAAAAGGGACATATATATCATGAGACAAAGATGTATTTTTTCCCAGTAGTAATGACACCAAAGTACAGGTATCAGCTGAATATGGGATGAAGCTAAGATGTAATTCTAGCTCCCATCATAAATAAAAGAGTTGAAAATGCACCTAGTCATAGGTGTTGATATATACAATGTAATGTGTGTATCATAGTAGCAACCAATTTTCACTTCAACTTTAATGGCAACAAGAACTTTGCTGGGCCAATTGACTATCTTATTCAGTTGAACTATATCCAATATCTGCACCTATGGAATGAAAGCACGACACATAACTTCTCTAAAGCACTTGAGATATATTGGGTGAAAGGTAATATATATTCAACCTAAAGTAATTGAGTTGAATCCCACTTTTGTTACGTAATAAGGCCACACCACTTATTAAAACTCTCAAGACCTAAATGTCTAACTCATAGTTGTTTTTCTTCCATTAGCTTGAGGAATTTAAACTAGTTGTTGAACTATTTCCTTATAATGTGACTACGAGGATTGGACCATCGAGCGCAACATTGCTCAAAAATTTGTTTTCAAGATAGAACAAAGACGTCACAAAATCTCTATATGTACCGAGAAATAATCACACCTAGTTAAATTCAAAAGAAACCCATGCAAACGGATATCATGTGGAACCTGACTGTGAGATAATGTAATTGATTGCATCTTTTATAGTCACTAATGTATTTAGAAGGAAACATACTTTAGCGAGACTAATTAGTCAATTTAGTGAAATGTAAATCACTAATGTAAATCACTAATTAGTCAATTTAGTGATGTGATTTTAACAAGTTGTAGAAAATGGTAAGAAAGGTTGTCGTTCACTCAGACTTGTAAAGACTCGATTTAAGAAAATACTAAAAACAAAGAAAATATGTACACAAGTTTTGTCACAAATATCGAGAGAACTGAGACTCAGGATTCCACCAATTCTTATACTCATGTGGTTCAACTGTTAATTCTAGACAATTATAGCTTATAAAATATTGACTCTTTCTTTGCCAAAAATAGATTTTTAGAAGATTGACTGTACATCACTAGCATGACGCATCAAAAGCACTTAGACCAAGCATACATCATCATACGACATCACAATCAATTAAGAAAAATCTTAAATCAATTTAGAATAGTGCAAAAGTCATAAAAGAATTAATTATAATTACCACATGCGAAAAGAATGGCTTCCTCCATTGTCCCAGTGTTGGGGTTTAGCTCCTCATATTATTCACGTGCTCAAAATAATTGTTCATAGCTCAAATAGGTGAAAACAGGAGAAAACTAATAAATCAAGCAGTTCGCAACGCTAAATAGGTGTTCTGTAATCAAAGACCGCCATTAAAGGTCGCATAAATAAGATCTACAGAGTAAATAAGTCTTCCCCCTTAAACGATACTTGTTCTGCAGCTTGATTGCAATGATTTTATGCGACAGACTTTGGAAGTCCTGTTTCTTCGTCTTCTTCCTCTTCTCGCCTGTGTTTCTCTGCTGATGATGAACACGTCTCTGCAGACTTCGTTCTCCCTCTGCTACTACCCCAAGCTACTCCCAGGTATCCACACCCCTTGCTGTGACTTGTACCACCTTATTTATACCCACATAACCCTTGAATCTCTCGGAATATCTTTCTTCTTCTTCACGGCCAAGTCACGATAATAACTCTCTGCCACCTCTGTTAACACGTATTTTGATGATTATAAACTTCCCAAATCTGGAAGATACGAATCCATGAAGATTATACATTCTCCCACTGCACGTAGCTTCCAAACATAAACCGAAACATTGCCGAGAATAACCACTTTCCTGTTTTGACAAACTTTACTCCAAGTCTTGTTTTCTTTGAATTACAGCCCATTACCCTTCCTGATTATTCTCACACGTAGTCAAATCTAACTACAGACCCGATAGAACCAAATCTTAGTCGATATATCCTTTCAAATCTTCTCGTGACCTTCCATCCAACTCCAAAAATACAGCCAAGTGCCCGATAACTTTTCTCCTCCCTGTTTCCGCGTATTCAACCCATATCTTCTATTTTTTCCGATCACTAACCAATTGCCAACCCTGTTTTAATATACTGTGCCCATATCCATCTCGAATCCAAGAGTATCTCCGACAAAATCTCATCCAAATCTCTCCATGAAATTCACGAGTCTGGTCGGGTTCTAATATTCCCGCCATTTTCAAATTTGAACTAAAGAAGACAAAGTTGCCCCTAACCGAGTAAGGGTGCCTTTAGCAGACGCTGTTTGGGATGCCCTGGGGTGCAAATAACAAGTGGGTACCCCTCAGTAATTGAGGTGCCCCTTATCCATTTGAGGGGTGCAAATAGTAATTTTCTCCCACGTGCGCAAAAACCACTTTTCGAGCCAATTTCGCCGCAAAAGCTTATTTCTCCAAAAACACCTACAAAGACATAAAATACCAAAATAAGCGCAAAATCGAGTACTAACATTACAGAGAATTGAGACTAATATAGACACATAAATGCGTCTATCAAATACCCCCAAACTTATTATTTGCTAGTCCTCGAGCAAAAATAAAATAAAATCCTAACTCACTGTCGCAGGCATCGTCGATTGCATTTAGCGTATGCAATAAGCCTTTAAACCCCTAGGTGGCCCTAGTGGCCGAGTTATAGTCTCGGGAGGGTTTACAAGAGGTGTACCCACAAAACCTTTATACTCCAGACCTTAGCTATTTACGCAAAACCTCGGAAGGCACTAAAGAATCTCCTTGGTTGGCATACTTATTGACTACAGGAGGAAGTACCCTGATGCGAAATTCCAATTGCTGTACACGAGTTTGCACTCAAGCATACTAAAATTCATATATAAGTCACAGAGCTCTACTCGAGATAGTCACACTATGGACATCAATACCCTGAGTCAAAACTAATCACATGGATAGATCAAGAAGATGGATATAGAGAAAAACATAGATGGTTTTGATGTTTACTAAGTGATCGATGTTTCCCATATTCGTCCAAGGCCTCCGCCAAAATGAACCTATCCTAATGGACCGAGATACTAGTCCGACTAATATCAACACAATAACCGGCATATACAAGGGAACCAAGTGGTCGACAATCCTAATTCTAGATCAACACGTCCGGCATATACAAGGGAACCAGCGGTCGATTTATTCATCGAACATTAATATATTTTTTTAACCGCATGATTAGATCTTTTGGATCCAAGCGCATGCTTCTTGTCAGCAGATTACATGATAGTTCCCGTGGATCCTGCATTCCACGCTTGTTTAGGCGACGGAGACAGGGAAAACACACACATATTGCTATTCCCAAGTGTTAATTTTATTCCGTTTGGTCTAATGGTCTGGTCTCACTTTTTTTTTTTTTTTTTTTTTTCAACATTTTTCAACTTTTTCATTTTTTTTTTTTCTGGGTATCTCAATCACTCTAATTCACCCTAGCATCGGTAACAACTTGATTCGTGGGCCCCACCTAATCACTTAGAGAAACATAGTTTAAAAAAAACAAAATAAAAATAAAAACAGAAGTGAAAAGGACTCAACGAGATTGGTGAAACTATCATGTTATTCTAACACCTGAGCTCTGTGCTTTTATGAATAGACTCTTTAGATGTTGCCATCTAATCAGATTGGTTCCTCAACTCCTACAACCAAAATGCTTCCATCCACTTAGATTGGTTAGTGCCATCCTTAATAAGCATAAATTTCTAGGCTCTGGAGTTTAACAATGCAACTAAAACGTTTTTCCCATACCCCCAAACTTAAATCTAACATTGTCCTCAATGTTCTAAAGATAAAATTAAAAACATGAACAAGGAGAAACTGTTACCATTTGAAGTAAAAGAGTTAAGGAAAGATATTACCGTGTCGCCTGAATATGGGTTACCTCCCAAGAAGTGCTAAGTTTAACGTCTTCAGCCAGACTAAGAAAGGATTAGTCACCTCATAGAATCATAAAGTAATAGCCGAAATAGATGTGGGTCATCAAAACCAAATAAAGCTATCACAAATAACAGGAATCTGCAACATGCCAAGAAAATTAACAAATAATGCACACCCTTGTCTAGTTTTCTCGTTTAAGACAACTACATCTAGCCGTGGTTGAGTTCGGGTTCTATAACTGGGTCTAAATAAATTTCTTTGGACTGCACTTCCTCATAGCTAAGATCCGATTCAGGTATTAGAGTCTGGAAAAACTCAAATAAAAATTTAGAAGCACATAATAATAACCTAAATAACTGCGGATCCTTAAAGTCAATCAATTTTGACTCACACAATTGACCACGATGAAACTGGCGGTCAATCATAAGAAAATGTGTCGTTTCTATTCTCCTAAAATAATTAGGTTTGGTCTCAGAACTTAATAACTGACACATTTTGAACTCATACGTTCCCACAATTGGTTGAAAAATATTTGGTGGGAAAACAAAATCAATCTGGGTATCGTAGCCTGAATAAACCACATCAACCAGAGGATGGGTTTCTAACAACTGAACTTCCCTATGGACATTACTAGGTTCAGGAAAACGTGTATGAAGATAATCTTGTAAAATGGTTGAGGCACATATGTCAAGTCCCAAGTGAGGGACCTTTCTAAGAGTTAAAGCACATGGAGAATGATAATCACCCCCAAACTTAGAGTTTTCAGTGTCTCTAGAAAGACTAGTCACAACTTCCCTAATTTCAAGGTCATCGATTCCCGAAAATGGTCAATTGATTCTTCTAAGTCGGGTTCATCCTCACTCATCTCTACGAGTTCATTTTCTTTGTCTAAGACTAATGTTTCTAAATCGCTAGACTCTAAAATAATATTCTCAGAAGAAACTCGTTCCTCAAAAGTATCATCAGCTTCGTAATCATAAGGGAACACTACATCGTCTAAAACGGTGGTATCTCTAGTCAAATCCTCGTCCTTTTGAATAGGTGAATAATTATTAAAATTATTTGAATTTGAACTAGAAATATTATCATTGTAAATCTCAATTGGAGTAACAAATTCCTGATCACTATGCCTATTTATTTCAAATTCTTCATCAACACTATCCTCATCATAATCATTATTATAATAACATGGAAATGATCGAACCTCATCTAAAGTAGTGTTACCAATTCTAACCTCGTCATCTTGATTATGCAAATAACTATCATCATTTTCAAAGGTACTATTGGAAACACTATATTGGAAATTAAAACTATCTTGAGCATTTCTTTCTTGGGCCTCTAACAACATTTTCTGAGTCGACTCACATGACTTCCTGATTTCATCTAGGAAAGAAGGTTCACACGTTGCATTGCTTTCGTCCAAAACTAAGTTATTCATTGCATCTGAACTACGTGTTGACTCAAGTAACTTTTGTGTTGACTCAGCTAACTTACATGCGGACTCTAGTAGAGAGGAGTTTTGCTCGTATGACCGGTGGGTGTATGGATAGTAATTGGGCTCATCATGGTATGAGCCATAACCTTGAAAAGGCTGATGTTCCCAACCACTATTCACATTATGGTCAAAGTAGTAACGTCCATTTTGAAACTCAGTCGGATATTCATTGTATTGGCTATTGTAATACCAATTCGACATCCTAAATGCGAGGGAATTCTACACAAACACAACAAGGTTGACTCGACCACAACAAACCTACTGATTTCTAGCAAACAAAAAGCATGATGGCTCCACTTAGATTGTTTCTAGACCAGCTTCTAATCCTTCGAAAGGAAATTCGTTACAATCTGAGCAAACCCCTCTAGAATCAATCCGAGTCAAAGTAAGTTGAATAGAGGCGAGGGAAGCTCAGTGGAGCTTTGATACCCAAGGCCTCACCGGAATTACAATGCGGCGCAGTTACGCATTCAACTCACAAAAACCTTTATGAACTTCGAAGTGTGCTTAAAAGAGTAACCAATATTTTTCGAATGACTTTCCTATTAAGCTCGTTACCCTATTGGTCTCGTTCTAGTCAGTGTTTTAAGCTTAGGTTCGCGTTTGGTATCGTTTTCCTAAGGCGGGCAAGAAGAGAACGGTGATGAAATCCGAACCCTTATCTTGTATGGCCAGTCCTTGCCCTTTACTAGAAATTAAAACAGCCGTATTCAAGACCTCAACATATATGCATACAAAATCATCCAGTAAACCCACTGACAGGAGATTCGCGGGTGTTTAGAATTCTTACCTCCCGTTCCAGACGGGGGATGAACCGTTGAAGTCGACTCGGGCCACTGACTCCTATGTCAGTGTACGAACCCGAGGGGCCGAGACAAGATCAGAATCGTCGTCCTTCCCGCAAAATGATTTATATTTAATCTTAACCCTTCCTTAGGGTTTTAAAAAAATAAAATAAAAAATAATGTCCAAGTCCAAAGAAAATAAAGTCCAAAAAGTGTCCGAAAATAAAAAGAAAAATTACAAAAATACAACCCTATTTAGAGTTTCTAAAAATAAAATAAAATAGCTATATACAAAATCTTCTCTTCACTCCTTGGACTCCTCTTTTCTTTCCTTCTTTGGCGATGCTTTCCTTTTATAGTACTTTTTCAATCCTTGTAGCTTCGCTCCAAATCTGAAAAGAATCAAATACCAAAGGCGTAAAAGAGAACAAAAAATAATAAAAAGAAAAAGAAACCTAAAACAAATCTAAATACAAGTCCGCGTCGGCGGCGCCAAAAATTGATGTGATTTTAACAAGTTGTAGAAAATGGTAAGAAAGGTTGTCGTTCACTCAGACTTGTAAAGACTCGATTTAAGAAAATACTAAAAACAAAGAAAATATGTACACAAGTTTTGTCACAAATATCGAGAGAACTGAGACTCAGGATTCCACCAATTCTTATACTCATGTGGTTCAACTGTTAATTCTAGACAATTATAGCTTATAAAATATTGACTCTTTCTTTGCCAAAAATAGATTTTTAGAAGATTGACTGTACATCACTAGAATGACGCATCAAAAGCACTTAGACCAAGCATACATCATCATACGACATCACAATCAATTAAGAAAATCTTAAATCAATTTAGAATAGTGCAAAAGTCATAAAAGAATTAATTAGAATTACCACATGCGAAAAGAATGGCTTCCTCCATTGTCCCAGTGTTGGGGTTTAGCTCCTCATATTATTCACGTGCTCAAAATAATTGTTCATAGCTCAAATAGGTGAAAACAGGAGAAAACTAATAAATCAAGCAGTTCGCAACGCTAAATAGGTGTTACAGAATCAAAGACTGCCATTAAAGGCTGCATAAATAAGATCATTGGCGAGTAAATAAGTCTCGCCCCTTAAACGATACTTTTGTTCTCAGCTTGATTGCAATAGTTTTATGACAGACTTTGGAAGTCTGTTCTTCGTCTTCTTCCTCTTCTCGCCTGTGTTTCTCTGCTGATGATGAACACGTCTCTGCAGCCTTCGTTCTCCCTCTGCTACTACCCCAAACTACTCCCAGGTATCCACACCCCTTGCTGTGACTTGTACCACCTTATTTATACCCACATAACCCTTGAATCTCTCGGAATATCTTTCTTCTTCTTCATGGCCAAGTCACGATAATAACTCTCTGCCACCTCTGTTAACGCGTATTTTGATGATTATAAACTTCCCAAATCTGGAAGATACGAATCCATGAAGATTATACATTCTCCCACTGCACGTAGCTTCCAAACATAAACCGAAACATTGCCGAGAATAACCACTTTCCTGTTTTGACAAACTTTACTCCAAGTCTTGTTTTCTTTGAATTACAGCCCATTACCCTTCCTGATTATTCTCACACGTAGTCAAATCTAACTACAGACCCGATAGAACCAAATCTTAGTCGATATATCCTTTCAAATCTTCTCGTGACCTTCCATCCAACTCCAAAAATACAGCCAAGTGCCCGATAACTTTTCTCCTCCCTGTTTCCGCGTATTCAACCCATATCTTCTATTTTTTCCGATCACTAACCAATTGCCAACCCTGTTTTAATATAACAGGCCCATATCCATCTGAATCCAAGAGTATCTCCGACAAAATCTCATCCAAATCTCTCCATGAAATTCACGGAGCTGGCTGGTTCTAATATTCCCGCCATTTTCAAATTTGAACTAAAGAAGACAGGTTGCCCCCTAACCAGAGTAAGGGTGCCTTTAGCAGACGTTGTTTGGGATGCCCTGGGGTGCAAATAACAAGTGGGTACCCCTCAGTAATTGAGGTGCCCCTTATCCATTTGAGGGGTGCAAATAGTAATTTTCTCCCACGTGCGCAAAAACCACTTTTCGAGCCAATTTCGCCGCAAAAGCTTATTTCTCCAAAAACACCTACAAAGACATAAAATACCAAAATAAGCGCAAAATCGAGTACTAACATTACAGAGAATTGAGACTAATATAGACACATAAATGCGTCTATCAATATCATGTGGAACCTGACTGTGAGATAATGTAATTGATTGCATCTTTTATAGTCACTAATGTATTTAGAAGGAAACATACTTTAGCGAGACTAATTAGTCAATTTAGTGAAATGTAAATCACTGTAGTATTAAATTGGATTATTGAATCCATATTGACTCTGATGATGAAATGTTGGAAATTGACTCATACATACTTTGACATAACCATAAAGGCACTTTGGTTGTGACATAATGTTTCGTTTTGAAAGGACTCATACGTACATCGCTGTGTTTGAGTGGACGAGACAACGGGAAAAAGATTGACAGAATGCGAAGTAACGGGTGATTTCTAAAGTACACTACACCAAAACAGCTGATTTGGGACGGATATACACGTTGCAATGAATTTCACCAACGCCTATATCCGTTGGTAATATGGCGTAGCAAATTTGTGTGCAACGCCAAAATCCGTTGCACAAATTTGTGCAACGTATATAAACGTTGCTCAACCGGTTTACCAACGGTTTATTTTGAAATTTGAGCAACGGATTCTTTAATTTTTGCAACGGTTATATTAATTTAGGCGACGTATTATACTAATTTTCGCAACCTTTATATACGTTGCAAAACTATTTACAGGTGAAAAAAATAATCCGGTGATAATTCCGGCAGATTTTTACACCTTCATATACCATTGTAGATCAACTAGAAGACCCAATTTTTCATATGAACATATGGTTGGTCATCACAATCCATCAAATGAGAACAAAAAAAAAATCTGTAATATTTGAAATTCCTGTATTACAATCCCCTATTGCAATAAATCCTGATTTTTATAGTAGTCTTGCAACATTTTGTTTGGCATAATTTACATTCGAACCTAAAGGAATGCCCTTGAAAAATCTAATTGTAGAAGATCAAACAAATAACTTGATCCCATTATCCTTCAAAAATTAATGAAAATATTTACAGAAGTGAATTACTGCAGTTAGGAGCAGTTATTATAACACATTTAAGAAATACTTTAGTTAGAAGCAACATTGTCATATCTAATCAGGGTGAGTTAGAATCCTCACATCTGTATGTCTTCTTTATAAAAAAAAAAAAAAGGAAGAAACAAAGTTTCCTGTAGGAAAACCAAGATCTTAATTACTCTCTTTTCTAGGAGCTGATTTGCGTCCTGCACCACAAAGCATCAAACTTCCTAGAATAAGTGAAAAATTGATAAAGATAGTTGTATTAGTATTAGTAAGAGGGCTTCAATGAAAATTTTTGAGTGCCAAAACAATACAACTCTAAGCCAAGATATGTACCACCAGTCAGGTGATTTTGGGTCCTATAACAAATTAAGTAAGAAAAATAAGATGTAGAAGGTTTACACTTACCTGTTTTCTTATTTCAAAACATATTGTGAAGGCGTGTACAAAGAATGGGTCCAAAGGTGGATCTTCCGGATTCACTGCTCAAAAAGGTGTAAGCGCCACCCTGACTTGGTTAATATAGATAAGAGAAAAATATCAAAAGTTAGAATGGGATTGCAGCATTCTGAATTTTATCTTGAACATAAATCATCTCTTAAAACTGAAGCAATATAATGGGTGGACATAGAATTTTTTGAAAAATCGAAAACCTAAAATCTATGGCCTTTCAAACCTGTAATTTGAAATGAGCTTCTGCTTTTGATGTAGAGCTAGCAAGAAATTTGGATAAAACCTTCATCTTATCGATCCGCGGGTAGTTAACGGAAAGAGACTTAGTAAACCATATGAAGCAACAAAACTACATGAGCGGTAGTTGATGAAAATGCCAACTATTTTATGAAATTTCCTAATACTACTAATAGAATCCAAAACTAACGAGTTTGAATGAAAAGGGAATACTGAATTGTTACCTTACTTGTTAAACCAATTAACTTGTGCAAAATCTAGAGAGTGGAATAACTTTCCGTTCCATCAAAATTTTAAGGTAGTTGTGGGTTAGAATTAACATTGTGGGAGTTCCTGTACTGGACATTTTAAATTAAAGAACACGAATAGTGGATAAGGCTTCAAATAGTTCACACGAAATGCTCCAGCACAAATGGTATATAACTTTTAACCTACACGAATTGCTATAAAATTGAGTTGAAAATCATATTTCATACTAGGCAACACCTACGGAGTAATTGTGGCTCCTCCTTTTGGGAAGTGAATTCTAGGACCAACCTCTGCAACAGTATAATAAACTTCTCGTACGTAATTTAGGTACTGCAGGTTGCAACTTCGTGTGTCGCTAACCAAAAACACCTCCAACCAGTATGATATCAGCTAGACCAAATAAGCTAAATAAGTAGACGCACAATTAGATCAAAACTCGAACGACTAATATATGAGAAACCATTCAGTATTAGAGAATTCCCCTTATCATCAGTATCCACCACGACCAGTTGCTTTTCTGAATTATCAAACAAACCTCGTAACTTGAATATCCATACTACTTAAATTCTCTATACAGTGATCAATGTTAATGGACCATTGCTATGTACAAACACAAAAACAAGAAAAAAGCTATGTAATAAAATTCAAAGGAACAAAATGTACCCTGCATCCATAGCTTGATCTAAAAAAAGATGTTCGCAGTTGGGATAATGATCTTATGAACTAGAACTTGGTGCAGCCTATTTATCGAACTCCTTATTTCATCCAGTATCTTGAGAAATCAAATACCATAATAAATCAAATGGCACCAGTTTATGGAGCTAGCATTAATAAAATCAAGGATTTAGGAAAAAATAATCAAATGGAGTGATAAACCCCACTAATAACTCGAGGACTATAGTATCCACTCACATACAGTAGCAGTTGAGAATTTCTCAAACTAGCCAGTTTAAATAGGTACTACCTTTGTCAGTCCAAGACTAACTATTCTGCAAATGGAACTAATTCTCTTAGATATATATTTCCAAAACCACCCCCACCAAAATCCAACCATTAGCTCACGATAAACTGATCTCATTTATCAGTAGAGACACAGACTATGTGTAGGGCTACATGCATATACGCATTTACAGTACGAAACTAGAAAATAACCATGAGTGGGAGAGCTAATTATTTAGTCATTGTACATAAACTCTTCTATAGCCGTAACAATACGAATAAATCCGATGTGTAATCACCGTACAACATCAGATACCAAATGAGAACTAATAAATCTGCATAGACGAATATAACACACGATTTAACGTACACAAGTGTGGAAAAGGACAGAAATGTAGAGAAGCTATTGACCAACCAAATCAAACAGTTGAATTCAAATCCTTTTTAGCTAGTCAGTGGTGCTAAGGATTCCATAATGAGATAAAATGCAACGAGGCATCGGTAGTATCCAATGTTCAAAGCATAACATCGAATGTTCCCATCAAAATGATATTTAACTATTAATAGGAAGTAAAGAAAGGAGTCGATCGATGATCATTCCACTTTATAAATTCCATGCATACCCATATTCTAATATATGGTGAAAGGATAAGCACACTAGGAAGTGTTTAATTCCATACCTACATTTCACACAAGAAATAGTTCTTGAATGCTACGTTATTGCTTAAGCCTTCAAGACATCATTCCCAGCCTACATATATTAGGTATATACATTTATCTGCACATTGTGAGATAATATCAAGTGGACTTAACACATAAATTTCCCCGATAACTTAATAGGGCACAAGGCTCGAATCAAATTCCAATTCCACTTGCAGTTGACATAATCAATACAATCTAGAATCAGAATTTAAGAAAGTTAAAATATCCATCTTTTTATTACTTGACTGGAATACCATTATCACAATCAATAGATCGAACTTTCTGATTTAGGGGTTTTGATTAGGATACATATCTTAAAAATAAATGGGTTTTGATTTGAGGTTTTAAAGCCGGATTCTGGGGTTTCTTATCTAGTTGAAAATATGTTTTTTTTTTCAGTTACTTAGAATTATCAATTGAACTTGCCATTTGTTTTCAAATGAAATCTCGGTATGAAAATCTGCCTGAGAAAGTTGATGATGGAATGGAATTTATCTAAGAGAGTTGAGAGAGAGAAAAGAGAGTTGAGAGGAAGAATAGAGTTTGTCTAAAGAAGAGAGAGTTCGATCGGGATAAGAGAGATAAACACAAGATAAAATAAATAAAACTCTTTCACAAAAAAAGATAAGTAAGTAAAAACTCTAGAAAATAATATAATTTAGAATAAACGTAGGATCTCAACCTATATCAGCGGTGTAAAAATTACTCTCAATTATTATGAGTTAATTTATAAATGATGCAACGAATTTTTTATTTTGCAACGTATATTTGCGTTGCTCCATCTACAACGTTTATATACGTTGCACATAAAAAAAAATTGGCGTTGCAAAAACCAGGATATGGTGTAGTGGTACCAGATGCACAACCCCCTCCTCCCTCCCATTATGCTTTTAAGTAAGAGAGCATATCACTCATTTTACAAAGTCTTCAGTAAAACAGGATCGAGACCATCGTAAGATGCAAATGGTAAACAATCCATATTACAAAGATAACAAGGTGAAATTTAGAAAAATATTCATGCAGAATGCGGACCATTAAAGTGACTTATGGCTCTAGTGAATATTTTGACATTTTGGACTAGTAATAGTTCCCAAGAAATTTGTGTTTAAAAAACTCCTAGCACATATTACACAATACAAAGTGCAAAGGCTCACCGCCCTTATTAATGCTAGAGAATTTACATCATAAAGACTTGATGAATATTGCATGTTTAATATGATCAATATAGAGCATCTTATACCCAATGGTCTCGCAGAGGCTACCATCAAAGGTTACAGATGGTGCCTAAGGAATAGGTTATGCGTACCAACCTATCTTCTATTACTTTGGGGGTATGCAATATTACACGCATCTTACTTAATTCGTTTTTAGAACCCAATATTAGTCAACCTTTTCTGCGTACCAGTTGGTAAATGGATTTAAGCCTGACATTCGTGTTCTTATGCATTTTTGGTTGCATTATTTATGTGTCATTACGACTCCACATCGTACTATGATGGGTCTTCAAAACTGTTAAGTAGTTATGTTGGAAATAGTTTCCCAACAATTATCCGCATTTTAAAACTTTTGGCAGGAGATCTCTTACCGCTAGATTTGCGGGTTATCACTTAATGAGACAGTCTTCCCGTCGTTAGGGGGAGATAAGAAAAAGCATTTTCTATGGGAACGACAGGAATTGTCGTGGTATGTTCCCAGTGTGTCCCATATTGATTCTTGTACTCCACAAATGTAAATGTGAAGTGATGAAGAATATTCGATTTTCAGAATGTACACTGATGTTGCTAAAGTAATGAGATCACACATACCAGCTGCAAACCTACCTGCAAAGTTACAAATCCTCAATACGGGATATACACCATCGACTAAGGTGTTGCAACTACACTCAGTGGAAGTGTAGTTAAGGCCATGGCTCCACAAAGGAAGATGGAGAGACCACCAGGTTCGATCAATACTCACCTAGAAAGGAAGAAGATGAGTAAGGCACAACCTAATTTGTATCATTAATGAAATCATCTCATTTTATTGACTCTGACTATGTCCATGAATCAATACTGGAGGACGCTCTGAAGTTTTAAATGATTCTAGTGAACATTTAAATCCTGATGGATTATGGGAATGCACATGAGTCAATGGAAGGATCATGTGTGCACAATGATGATATAATACATAAATAGTTGCTCTAGAAGTAGAGCACAATGAGATTGAACCATGCTTTATTTTGATTAATTTCAAATAAATAGCATATTTGGCATACGCAATCCAGGTAGAACTTAGTTCTTTGACAAATATACGGGTATTTGGTGTGGTAGTGCTAACCAACCTAGTATAAAGCATGTGGGACATACATGATTAATTTTTCACAAAGCATAATGAGAAGAAAGCGGTCTTAAAGTATAAAGACTCACCTTGTGGCGCGAGGTTTCTCACAAAGCCCTGGAATTGCTCTCTTGTAATGAACTTCATAGTGTTCCACTACTCAGTTAGCTTGGTAATTTCAAAAGGACTTGAAATGCAGCATATGTATGTGGTTGTTACGTATCTCTGAAAGAATCAAGAGATAGAAGATATTTACAAAAGTACTTGATATATTTTTGTTTCCCAAATCAAGTGACTCTAAACCACAGAGTGTGTTTACAGTTAGATATAACGCTCACTTATATATAGAAGCAAACAGGCGGATGTGGTATACCCGCCTAAGTGGCTATTTGATTTGGAGGGGATAGACAAGTAAGTTATTTTTACTTGCGTATTCACAAGAAAGTTCCTGATTTGGAATGATAGCTATCTATGTCGATGGTACATACATGATAGGTACTCTTGATGTAATAAGAGACCTTAAAAGCTATTTGAAATCCGAATTTGAGATGAAAAATCTGGGGAAAGCTCGACCGAATACTGAGCTTGTGGTATATTATTCCACCAGTTTGCATATGTCTAAAGTTGTTAGGCAATTTAATAAAGACATGCATCCCGATAGCACTCCCATGATTAGTCGAGGTTCAAATGTAAGTAAGTGACCGTTTCGTCTAAAGGAATATGACGAAGATGTGCTGGGAGATGAAATTTCCATATCCAAGTACAATTGACGCATTGTTGTACCTAGTATAATAATATACCCGATTAAATTTTACATCCTCAGTGAACTTGTTAGCTAGATATAGCTCAGCGCCAACACAACGTCATTGGAATGGTATAGTGAATGTAATCATGTACTTAAAAGTAACCATTGACATAAATTTGTATTATCCCTACAAAGACATTAAAAGGAATGCTAATGAAAGTGCAATCCAAAAGTTGTTGATTATGAAGGAACAATAATCTCTTCTCCAACGAAAGTAATCAGGGGGAGATATGGTAGATTATTTTCTAGGTTATTACCGATATTCAGTTTCGAAAAGTACATGATTAAAGAAACTGTGTGGAAAAACTCTGAAAGTAATCAGGGGGAGATGCCGACATCAGGGGGAGGATCCAAGGATATGATGTCGACATATTTTACTTCAAAATTGAAGCTATGTTGTACTCTTTTTCCCTTCGATCGAGAATAGTTTTTCCCAAAGGGTTTTGTTACTCGACAAGGGTTTTAGTGAGATAACACTAAAACATCAAGTATGTTGAACGTTGAAGACATAAAGATCGCGTTGATATTACTGAAAATATCTGAATCAAAGAAATGAAACGCGATATTCTCTTAAGCAACGTAACTTCCAGAATCAACAACATGGTCTCATAAACATTCAGTCACCAAAGTAAATGTGTAATAAACTCCTTTTTAATGCATTAGACTAATGAAAATTGCCTGACATCAGGGGGAACATCTAATGGTGTGTTGAACTCTTTTCCTTCACCGAGGTTACTTTTTCCCACGGGGTTTTGTTACTCGGCAAGGTTTTTAAGGAGATAACAAAAAACACCAGGAATTAACTTCCCATCTAAGGCTATTGTCTTTTCCACAAGGATTTTCTGCCTGAGAAGTTGTGAAGCAACTAATCAACTTCAACGAAGCAAAGTGATCATCTACAACGGATCACCTTTACTTGCATCTGTCACGTTGTACTCTTTTCCCTTCGTCAAGGTTTTTCCCAATGGGTTTTCCTTGTCAAGGTTTTAATGAGGCAACATATTCGAGTCCAGCTATGTTCTAAGTTTGCTTAATATCGTACTCTTTTTCTTTAGTTCAGGTTTTGTCCCTCTAGATTTTTCATGACGAAGTTTTAACGAGGAAATTAACTTAGTCTAGTTGGTCCTTGAAGATCGTATTGCATGTGATAAACTACATGTAAAGTACGAGACAACATGTGAAGTACTGCATGTGAAGAGTTGAACCAAGGTTCTATCCCACTGGGTTTTTCCTTGTCAAAGTTTTAGTAAGGCAATTGATTTCGGCACAAGTTATCAAGGAGAGAAAGACGTTTGAAGAACTACATTCAAAGCAATGTTTATAAAGTTTTGTTATTGAACCTCACAAGGGGGTGTTACAGGGCCTATGGCCCATGGATGTGAGGTCCATCTTGTTTCCCCTTTGTTTTTACATAAAGAAACCTATGTATCAGAATAGCTATTATCTCTAATAAGATATTCTCCTTCGTGTCTCTGCATCTTCTCAAATTCTCTTAAATCATTATAAAATTTTAAGAAAAACTTTTAAATAAAAATTCATTATAAAAAATAAAAAAATAAACTAAAAACAAAATGATGGTTTTTCCCGAAGGGGCGAGTTTCGGCGATGGGAGGGGATTTCTAGGTTATTGGTTTTCATATGATCAAACCATATCATTTTGATTTCTCATGCGTTTGTTGTACCACCACTCAACATGTGCTTTTTGCAGCATTACTGGCAGAAGTTTTCTCCTAGGGTTTTAGGGTTTAAGGTTTTTTTTTTTATGCCGGGAACAAACACCTCTTTGAACCCTTCTGGTGCTACTGCTACCCCTTGTGATGATTCTGGGAACAGACTTGGTCTGTTTCAATGTCCCTTTAAGGGTTTGGATGGGTGCAAGAATGGTGTTAGTGGGAAAGGGTTACATAAGGTGTCCATGTTTAGTCACCTGAAAAATATCCATTACAAAAGAGAAGGAGGAACTGATAGATGTCGCGAGATAGTGCGCAATTGCGGTGACGTTTACCAAGCTTGGGAGTCTACACTGCGGCGTCTGGAGAGTTGGTTGTGTACTCATTGCATGCACATATATGATGAGATTTTTATGTTGTTGTAGAAAGTGGTAAGAAAGATGTCG